>JAFIDM010086179.1:3577-17278 GCA_023159025.1 Thereuonema tuberculata
CGAAATATAGCGTTGATAGGAAGAGGATGTGTCTTATATCATTATTACTAACTAAAACAAATAGTTAATGTTTTATTTTATTTATATAGACTAGTGAAATAAAATATTTAAGCAAATAATTACAAACACATGAGCATAGGACTAAATTAATTCTTAATATGTATAATTTTAATCGTAAATATATTTAAAATTCTACAGCTGGTGTTAATAGTTTTATTTTTAATGAAAAATTCTGGCAATGGAGGTATTTTTGATTATGTTTTTAGTGTTTATTAGAGGTTTCATTACATAAGACTTTGTAGGCAAAAAAAAAGATAAGAAAAAAAAAAACCCCATCACTTAGAACTTAAAACCTTAAGAAGAGATGAAATGATTTATAGTTTTTCCTTTGTAAGATGTTCTCTAAGCTTTCAAGAATTTTCGAGACATTAGGCTTTTTCCATTTTCAACTTTGACCTTCCAGTTATCACATTTAACAGCAAAAAAAAAAAAAAAAAAAAAAAATCATAAACCGTATTTATTTCTCTAGCAATAACTTTTTGTCACGGAGTAGACGGAACTTTATCTCTTTGTTTTGATGTTTTTTTCTTCTCCTTAAATGAACATAAATAGTACACCACTGAAGTTTTAAAATCAACTTTGAAACTCGACTCAGGATATCTAAAATGACGTATACTTTTCAATTCTTAACAACACCTGCTGTCCATTGTGGAACTGCTACGCCATACAAGATTATTCTAGACTTTTTATTAATTTAGTAAGATCTCCACAAGAAGCGTTCCACAGAATCAATTTAATCAAGTTTTCCGGAAATCAACTTACCGGAAATCATAAGATTGAAATTTATTATTCCTCTTTGTGGCTATAATAGAATATTCTGAATTTACTTCACTTTAAAAGTTTCTTATACCTTCTAAAATGTAAAATTCTTCTGATTGTTATTATTCTTACGCCCGGGCTCTTGGCACTTCTGACTTTGACCACCAGAAGGTGTGAGAACTGTAAGCTATTATCCGAAGAATCGTTGCTCAGTGTCAGCCGTAGGAAGCAGCTCTTATCCAAGTTCATACAGGGATTCGAACCTACGTTCCGATATAGATGCGAGGTGAAAGATCGTCGTCTAGGAAAGGCAATGCCGGAAAGGCTAAAATATATATAAATAAAATAAAAAAGTTTTAAAATAACAGTAGATGGCACGAGCTTCCCATGATGCCATTTACTTTCTTTATTTCCTTTTTTATTTTCACACTAGATAACAGGAGATCGCATTTCGCTCCTGGCCATAGAAGCTGTAGTCTACTTTCGCAAAGGTTAGGTATATCTATGATTATGTCTATGATTATCTATCTATGGTTCTGCGGGATTTTAAGAATAGATATAGATTTGTAATGATTACATGAGTTTTTGTGAACTGGGGAAGGTTTGATGTGATAAGGTTTGATAGGTGATAAGTGTGTGGAGAAGAGAAGAAAAGGGTGGTAAGTCTCATATTCTCCGATCTCCATATTAATTATATCTAGTTACAAAATTCAAATATAACATTACTTCAAATATAGCAATCACATCATTGTTAATGTGATGAAGAACGGATATTCTGCTAGTATTTTATAAATTTTCTTTATTTGCAATCAAATGTGCAAATATGGGAATTATTTCATCTCCTTTTCTTCGTAAGCTTTTATGTAATTATCAACAGAATTTATGCACTCAAAGACTTATTGAAACTTTCTTACTGAACCATTCCAAACAATTAAAACATCATCAGCGTATTTGTATTAATCAAACATATTCTTATCATATTTTAATATTTTGTATTCTTCCAAGTTGTTCATGAACATTTACATTGAGCCTGCGATGGGCAACCCATCGAGAAACCTTTTGTATTGTTTATATATTTTATTTTTAAATTTAAAATGTAAAATGGAATTATATAAAATTATATAAAATTATTTCTAATTAAAGATGTTTTACTTGTGCATAAAGTTAAAATGAAATGACAGGGTTCTGGCCACCACACACAGTTCTAATTAATCATTTCTCTGCTTGAGAAGGAGATGTAGATCATCTCGAAAGCGCTCGCATTTCATTATTTTGTATTTATGTATTTAATTAGAACTGTGTGTGGTGGCCAGAACCCAGTCAAAATTATTTCTGTACCGCCTTTTTTTCTCATTGTGTGTTTCTTTACACTCACGCTCTAAAATAATCATCTCATTTGATGTTCCGTTGAATGAAATTTTAGATGATGTATTTACTAGTTGTTTAATTGACTAAAGTATGTATTCTACTGTATTTATGTATTTGAATTCATGTTATTTACAATTACAAATATTTTTTTATGTTTTCAAACAAATATTAGCAAAAGATAATGATCTTTAATTTTCGGAATTTCTCAAAATATAAGAATCAAATTATTCTTAGCATTTCTGATGAAAACAATAATGAAGCCATACACCTGATTAATCAAAAATAATTTATAGACATGAATTGAAATACAACGTTTCGCTGTCGAGAGGCAGCCTTCTCAAGTCTATAAATTATTTTTGATTAATCAGGTGCATTATTGTTTTCATCGATATTCAGTGCACGTAAATTCATCATATTAGTATTCTTAGCATTTCTGTTTTCATTAATTTTGTTTTAATTTTTCTTAATTTAGCATCAGATTTTAAGTTTTCTGAAGAAGACCAGACAGGTTATGAGTTTGAAAAGAATTCTGGCTCTCTACCAACTAACTGTCATGATATCCAGTTTATGTTAGGTAATCTATCTATTTAAGAGTCTATTGCTTATATGTTATTCAAATATTTGTAAGTTGACAAATAGATCTAATATTTCATTCATATCGATTTCAAGTGCAGAATTTCGTTTCCTAATATAACGTAAAGATACTTACATACAACGAAAATCTTCTATTAAAATTCTTATTTAATCAGAATATTTCGTTTCATTTTAGCAAGAAACTTCATCGGGTATTAGAGGACAGGAAAATATTTTTCATTTCCTCAAAAATTCGTTATTATACATATAGAATTTTAACCGTAACAATTCTATTCTTATAAACAATAATTGGTCTTACCGTCCTTGATTACAACGTTTTCTGGAAACGTTGCAGATATTATAACGTGAAATGTACGAATACTTCGTACTTCTACGACAAAAGAAATAAAATTTAGAATGAACTTTTTGTGAAATTCTTTTCTTAAACTTCTCCCAAGTTTTATGTACTATTATTAGGCTATTTATGCAAAATACTGGTAAGTTTGAGAAATATTCTATTATCACTGTAACATAAAGCCAAGGGTGAGAGGACAGAATTCATGATATTACAGTGTATAATACATTCAAATTAAAATAATAATACTAATAATATATTTTTTTATTAGTTACTAGCAGTACCAGGCCACGCGTTGCTGTGGCTCAGTCTGGTTAAACGGAAAAAAAAAATATTTTTATATTTTATATTCTAATATGTTTAATTTAACAATGCTTGTGGGTACACAATATTTTTTGTTATTTCATTGTCTGTGAAGATATAGAGATTCTGTGGTTTGCGGAACATATAATTGTCCATGTGAACATTTAATTTCACACTGCTTCCTCTCCGCGAGTACGACGACCTAAGTTTGATTTTCTTCGAGGCATTATTTTGATGAACTAAAGCAGATCGATTGCACTGAAAAAGAAGAAAAGAAAGTTATAACAAAATTGCAAAACATTAAAAAAGGAAAAAACACGAACTAAAAAACAAATAAAAAAATAAAAAATACTAAACGAAATATTGTTGGTCGCCAAATTAATTTGACTAACCACTGGGTTCACACTTGGGATTCTTTATCTTAATGAGATAGTCCTAAACAGTCCTTCTTCTGTGACGGCTTCTCTCCTCTCGGTTTCGACAAACGATCTGTCTTCCCTTCTCTTTCGTTCCTCGGTTGGAGACTGCTGGAGGCTTCCTGCCGCGGACGAAGTGACTTTCTCTAGCTGCAGGAGCTGTTTTTAAGGCCGGGAACGCGTCCATTTCCGCATTGGGATAAAATGAAGCGCTGCCGGAACAGTTCACTACAGATGGGGAGAGGCACCGCTATTCCATTTGTCATGCAACAATATTTCAATTCAAACGAAGATCGACCGACACAATTCCAACGCAATGAGAAATGATATATTGTTACCGGTGGTTTGGGCGGACTTCCCTCCTAAGGAGTAGACTCTTCCCACCCGGCTTCCCTATAGTGAGTTGACTCTTTCAGAATCGAGAGAGGCGCTAAACGGCCTTAAATAGGGATGTCGAGTCAGACCAAGCAGACAGTTCGGGGCAGGAGCCCAAAGAGGAAGTCAGTTTGGGGTAGCAGCCCATAGAAGAAGCAGTTAGTTGCACGCCAGGAGCCCGAAGAAGAAGTCAGTCCGTGGCAGCCAGCCATTCGGTGTTCCAGACAGGCAGCGAGTTAGTCTTGGGGCGTGTAGCCACCCAGCGGTCTCCAAGGAGAAATAGAAACAGAGGATTCATCGGCGGTTAGCCACACACAGAATCTCTCCAGCTAGGGGAGGCTTATTAAAAATCAGCCATGCAAGTTGCGCCTGTTCCCGGTAGAAGCAAGAGCGTTCCCGGACTAGCTAGGACGTCTTCAGAGAAGGTAGAGGATAGCCTTGCAAGTTGCATCTGATCCCGATAGAAGAAATACTGTCCGTTCGGAGGGGGCAAAAATCGCCTCCATTACGAAAGGAGTAGCAGCATAAAATAAAAAAGACACTGTGCCGTGCTAGGTCATCTACCTCATTTCGCAAGAACCCCTAAGCTACTGTAATTTTTGGCAGACGAATACGAATTGTTTAGCATTTTTGGACTTAAGAACTTTGATCAAAAATACAGGCAGCATTTTATCGAAGAGGGATAAGAAATCCTTGTGAGGATACGTCGGTCTAGTGAGAGAAGTGAAATCTTTAAATTATTTATTGGGAGAATTAGAATTGGGATAGATGGATCAACCCACTGAAATTCTACCGCCAAAAGTGCAGATATACACATTTGCACCAATGTTAAAGTATGGAGGAAACTATGGAGTAAACCTCTCTCGATTTCTCTTTGAAAGTAATGAAGTAAAAGAGATAAACGCAAAAAGGTCAATTTTGCCTTTTTAAATGATTGTTTAGTGGATGCGGATAAAGTGGATGCTGTTATGATTGTTTCAGGTTCGAAAATCAATTGGCTACATGGACTCAAACTTTAGAAGCCTTAAAGAATGAGTTAAAGCGTGAAGAGTCAGTATTCAAGTATTTCTTTGAGAAAGTTGGATTGCTTCGACAATGTAGGTGCACAATGCCAGAACAGGAGCTGGTGCGAAATGTGATCCGAGGATAACAGCAGTCCTACCGGGAAAAGTTGGAGGTAATTCGACCACGGACTATTGTGCATTTGAAAAATCAGCTGCGAGCGTGCGAGGATTGTAACCAGGTCGGGCAAATTCCGAAGGCCCTGGCTCAAATAAAGGGAGCTGACAAAAGATTGACACCCGTGGAAAGAAGCAAGACGGATTGCTACCGAGCAATGGCTGCGGTTCCAAAGAGGGAAACCCAAAGTAGACCACCGTCCAGAAGGGAATGGACGTGTTACTACTATAATGAAAAAGGACATATCAGGTTTGTAAATATGAAACCGGAATTTTGATATAGAAAAGACATGTGTATTGTACGAAAGTGATTAAAAATATTTTATTCGAAGTATTGCCCATCGCTAGCTATACATTTTTCCCACCTCTCTGACAATTTGTGGATGCCACGCCAAAAACAATGTTGCTGTTTTGAGGCAAACCATTCATCGGGCCATTTTCGTACATTTTCGTAAGAAGTGAACCGCTACTCAGCAAGTGCGTGGATGCAAGTCCTTTCGATGCAAATAAGCAGTAATCAGACGGAGCCAAGTCTGGTGAGTAAGCCGCAAGCGAAAGTATTTCCCAACTAAACACCTCCATCGTTTCCTTGACCAGTTTCGCTGAGTGTGATGGTGCAGTATCATGAAGCAAAATCATTTTGTGTTGTCTTTTTTGATATTCTGGTCGTTTTTCACGCAAAGCGTGATTAAAATCGATCATTTGTTGTCGGTAGCGTTCAGTATTAACGGTTTCGCCAGGTTTTAGCAGCTCGTAATAGATCACACCCTTCTGATCCCATCAAACACAGAGCATTGTCTTCCGTCCATAGCGATTTGGCCTTGCAGTCGATGTCGATGGTTCGTCTGGATCAACCCATGATCTTTTACGCTTCGGATTCACAAAATATATCCACTTTTCATCGGCAGTCACAATTCAATGGAGAAATAACTTTCTTTTGTACCTGGCGAGCAGCATTTCGCAAGTGGTTTTTTTCGGTTTTCCTGCTGTCTGTCTTTCAGTTCATGTGGAATCCATTTTCCCATCTTCTGGATCTTTCCCATGGCTTTCAAACATATGGAGACGCCTTTTCGTGTCACATTGCCTTCTCGTGTCAAACATATGGAGACGACTTCTCGAGACGCGAATTGCAGGCATTATTGGATGAGGATGAAGCTCAAACGCAACAACAACTCGAGGATCAATATCGATCCGCGAGTTGTTGTTGCGTTTGAGAGTCATCGTCATCCAATAATGCCTGCAATTCGCTGTCTTCAAACTTTTTCGGCGGTCTTCCACGTTCTTCGTTTCTCACGTCAAAATCGCCACTTTTGAATTTTTTAAACCACTCAAAGCACTGATTTACCAAGAACGTGCGTTCAATAATTAATACTAAAATTCAATGTGGCCAACGCACATATTAAAAGATAAAAAGCTAAAACATTGAAAAGATAAAAACTACAGTTTCAACTCGACACCGCGAGCCGTTGGCAAGTGGCTGAAGACAAGAAGACAGCGGTTTATATGGAAAAAAAAAACCAAAGGCAAACCAATGAAAAAGCTGCGAAATGGGATGACAAAAATGACCTGACATCTAACGGTCCAGCAAAGAACTACAAAAAAATAAAACAAAAGAACAACAAATGAAATGAAAAAAAAAATAAAAAATAAACTATGATAATAATTAAACCTTATTAATGAAAGCCACCCGAGTCCCTATCTTTCCTGGGAAAACCATACAAATAAATAGATTTTACGGATACCGTATCGTTGTAACATAGGGGATCCATTAAGATTCGAAGGGACTCCCTACATTTACGACGTAATTCATGCTCTTCGTGGCAAACAATAACCGGACATTCGTATTCTAACACATGCCCGGTTTCCCATACATGAATCGCGGTTAAATAATTAAAGTCATTAGTGCGAACCGCCGCCTCATGCTGGGCCATACGTCGCTTGATCGGCTGGCCGGTTTCCCCTAAGTACCTACACCCGAAACCTTTGCATTCCAAAGCATAAACCACCCCTTTGGGATTGCTTTGCCGGGCATTTGATTTTTTGTTTATTGCATTGGCTAAAGTGGCAGTGATAGCCGACGTTAATGTGATGTTAAGGGGTGCCAAAATCTTTCTTAGAGCAGGGAATAGGAGGCTATGAAAAGGAGCAGATAGAAAAAGCCGGGGCCCTTGAATGCCTCACGGGCGGATTGTTAATGCGCTGTAAAGCACGAACCATGCATTTTTGAACAAAACCTAAAGGGTAGCCGTTAGAGAGTAAAATACGTTGAAGAACTTGGATTTCTCTTTCGAATAAATCTCTAGAGCTGGATAACTGAAACGCCCTTTTTACGGCCATGTACACAATATTCATTCTAAAAGACTGAGGGCATGCTGAATTGTAATGCAGTGTGAGACCACTTGAGGTCGGTTTACGATAAACCTCCGTATGAAATTCTTCGTGTGATCTAACAATATGCACATCCAAAAAAGAAATACTGTTACCGGATTCCTTCTCAATTTTAAACTTAATATTAGGGTGGATATCATTAATGCTGTCCATGACCCAACTGGATGGAATCCTCAGAGTAAAAAAGAAGATCATCTACGTAACGGCAATATAAAGGGATATGCACATGTCCATAATCAAACATCTGGAAAGCCGTATACTCAATAAAAATCATACAGATTTCAGCTAAAATGGCTGATGTGGAGAGCCCCATGAACAATCCATTGGACTGCCTGAAGTAAGAGCCGTTAAATTCAAAAAACTGCATATCAAACAAAGCACTGATTAATGGCATGATATTCCGTAGAGAAACATCGGCAACATGATATCTGTGAAACTTACTTTGAATGTGGCGAAAAGCCCTAGCAATAAGATCCAAGGATATTGAGGTAAACAACGAGTCAACATCTAAGGAGAAGAAACTATAATTGTTATGGTAAGCCAAACTCCGAACCCTCCAAATGAATTGCTCATTATTGGCCACAGCAAAATTGGAAGAAATCTTAAATTTAGTTAACTTATTAAAAATATGCCTCGAGAAGATGGCAATCGCAGAAGAAGTACAATTAACTATGAGCCTCACAGGGAAAAGCCCCAGAAGATTAACAACCTTAAATTACATTAGGTGTGACATCAATATAATAGATATATAAAAACATGCGCATATTCGAATGCAACGTTATGTCAAAATTCCAAAGCAATCGGTAAAGAACTTTCGGAGATTACCAATTTTGAACAAACGAACAGTTACATTTTTATTTATGTAGATATAGATACAGTCCCTTTAGGGAAGTGTCCCTATCAACGAATTCTGACAATTAAGTATGTAATGAGGTTTTGTCATAATTACTTGTTTATTTATTTTAAAAATTACGCTATTTAAAATGTTTTACTGTTTAAAATGATGTATGTATTTAATTTGGTGCAACGTGACTACATGCAAATTAGGATGGTGGCGACCCCAGGGCTGAGAACTGTGGGAAGTCGGCGCAACGGCGCAGGGGAGTTCGAGAGGAGGGACGAGAGAGAGCAGAACAGTGGCGATCGGGCGTTGGTCGCCAATGAAGAAAACATCGTGATTGCCACCGTGTTTCTCATTTGTTTTGTGTGTCGCTGAATAAGAAGAACCTACCAGCGAACAAGGAAGAACCTACCAGCGAACAAAGAAAAACTGCACAAGCGTCCAGCGGACCAGGGATACGTGAGACAATTTGACTTTAGTATTACTTTATGTTAAAGACAGAACTTTAAGTATCAAGCGGATAGTCTTTGTAAATTCAGCAACGTAAAGCAGCAACATAAACTATGCATTAGTTTAAAATAGAATTTATTTATGGTCATCTAATTGAAGCCACACAGATCCCCTCAAATTAATTTTCTTTTTACTTACAAAATATCGCATGGCTATAATTAAAAAGTATGTGTTTAGAAACCAATTACCAAAAACCTACTGGACCAAAATCCAGCAACTTTGATGTGAACGCTATTTACACCATGGGATTTTGTTTTGTAAATAAAATTAGTTATAAATTTCATCGCCCAGGGAAATAAATGGTAGAAGCTACATATGTAGAGAAAATGGTGCGAAATAAATAAATAAAAACAATAATCAATATTAATTTTTCTTTGGCATCATTTACAGATTTGATTCAATATGTTTTCCTTGCAATTGTTCCAAAATAACTGCATTCTATGAACAGCATTTCCTACAGCAGAAAGCTACAGATCTCCAGTGATTTGCTTCAAGTACAAAGTCATTGGCCCTTTAATGCAACAGAGTTATCCACGCTTCCTTGGTCCACCATGCTTTTCAAATATCCACATAACTAAAAGTCACATGGAGTGAGATCAGGCGCAGGGGCTGGCCAACTCTAGGAAACACTGAATAATTATTTTATCTTACCGTGAAATGCTGTCGTGAGACTTGCTGTACATCCAATCCAATTTGAGAGGGTGTGCTGCATCCCTGCATAAATATCCCAGGCATTCACGCTGTTGAAGTTGTGGAACAACAATATCAGCAGCATTCGTTGATACCTCACAGCGTAGACGGAGTAAGTCACGGATCGATAATGAACGAAGCAGTAAAGTCACATCACACTGTGACTTTCGATCAGTGCAAAGGAATCTGCAGAGACACCAGGATTCTCCAACGAGCGAATGAGGCAATTGTGTGCAGGCTATTTACAATTCTATTAAGATGAAAATGTGCTTCATCACTCCATAGAATGGCCCTAGGCCATGCATCCTCGATTTCCATTCGAGCTAGGAAGATCAGAGATAACTTCATACGAGCGTCCACAACTCCACGAAGCAGATGTTGAGTGTGGATGATCTTGTATGGGAAAAACTTCAGCAGTTTACGCATAATTCTCCAACCGATCATACGGGATATCGAATTTCTTAGATATTGCCCGTGCACTGCAGATCGCTTGTGCATCGTTTGGTTCCGGTGAAGCAGCAACTGTTTCAAGTTGTTTGCTTGATATTGGTTTGCGTCCTCGTCCTGGCAACACTTGTAACGATCCCGTATTTTCAAATCGCAAATGTATGATTGTCATTCGGCCTTTCTTTAAATTGTTCAACCTCCGGTATTCCTGAAATGCAACAGAACCTATGTTCTTTTTTAATATAAACTTTCACCAGCAAAGCACGATCACGTAAATTTAGGATAGCGAAGGTTTAACATCAAAGCACCACCGCGTAACCACTGCACATCACTCGATGACCTAACTGTTCGTTTTATCGCCTTCGATCTATGACGTCAGTTTACTGCAATCTACATATTTCGGAGCGCAATGTGTTCCCTTCGTGGTGAAAATTCGAACTATTTTTTTTTCTTTAGAAATGAAAACCCATGGTCTAAATAGTGTTCACACCAAATTTGGTAGAGATTAGCCCAATAGGTTTTTTGGTAATTGGGCTCTAAACTCCTCCTCTTTAATTATGGCTACCTGAACATTTGAGTATACCTTTATGAAAAATATGTGATTATTAACTTCATATTTCTTCTTTGAGAACTTCTTTATTAACAATATTTCGATCGCATTTCCGATCTTCCTCAGGTTATATTTTCGAAACCTCCTTCTTACATGTTGTGAATAAAGCATTTATTGTCCTCCCAATGAATGATGGCCGCCCTTTTTTGTGTGATCTGCGCATGTATTATCGATTAGTCTGGTCAGGCACTTCCGTCTGATTTAATGAAAGGACGCCGCTATTGTGCTAATCGCTTGTTACTTTGCAAAAGAGCATTGTATTTATATATAATATATATTTATTTATTTATATAATTACTTATTGTTAGCAACTGGTATTGAAATAACGCTAAATAGTCGAGAGAAGTTTTAATTTGGCGTTATCAACATGTCTTTCTCAGTGAAAACTGACTACGTCATCCATTGTGACAGGAAAAGATAATTGAGAAGCTACCGGAAGGGCTGCGCAGTTCAAACTTCCGCCGGTCAACTTTCATTTTGAGGACAGTATGTAATTGTTAAGTTAGATCTATATTTGAAACTTGTTAGTTGTTGTTTTTTTTTTACGAAAATGTAAGAAGAAGATTTTGAAATTAAAATCTGAAGAAGATCTCAAAAGCGATCGAAATATTAATAAAGTAGTTCTCAAATAAGAAGTACGAAGTTTAATTATACGATAGTGGGAAAAATAGGTTTGGTTTATAAATGCAATTGCTAATTAGTACAGTAAGTTATTCTACGAAACAATTTAACATAAATAAAATATTTTAATTCTTACATTAGTTTTACATAATAGGTCAATTTAAGAACCCTTCCAAAAAATAGTCTTTTTGTCTTTCTCTTTCTTTCTTTCTTTTTTTTTTAAATATTTTCAATAACCTATTTTTCAAGATTTTCTAAATGTAATGAATTATAAATAAATATGTATAACAACAATCAAAAACAATGATTTTCGAACGATGTCTTTTCTTATATGTACTATATAACTACCTACAAATTTAAAAGAATAGTAGGTGATGTAATTCCTTTTTAAAAAGATTCTCCCTCAGTAAAATTGAAACAATAGAGTAAAAAAAAAACAATAGAGTAAAACGAAACTTTAATTAATATAGAAATGTTAGAAATAGTATGTGAATGCATACTTAGAGTTAAGAACACATTATAAGCCTTATTTCATAATAGTAAAGCAGACTGTCTTTTGCTTTGTTTACCATATTTACATATAAATTGTAATTAATATATCTCTTGAATATGTCGTGGACATTTGTAGCTGCAACAAATGTACAATTGAAATAGAAATTGCAAGTTTGTAGTTGTTTTTGAAGCAGCGAAAATTTCGGTATTTCTACGAATTATGCAACCTTAAACGTAACAAATTTGATGAACTAGCCTTAGTACAGCAATTTCCTACTTATTTTTATCTGATATTACTTATGTGTATTTGTTTCTATTGCATGTAATTATCTTATAATTATTTGTTTAATTGATTAGGGCGTTATCAGAGTGGAGTTTATATGATATACCCCAAAGGAAGAAATAATTCCAATCCAATTAGAGTTTACTGTGATCTGAAGACAAATGGAGGTGGATGGTTGGTAAGTCATTCATTAAATAAAAAATATATGAATACATATCGTTAAAAGGCATAACTAAATTGGGTCATCCTATAAATTTTTTGAATTGTTTTGAATTATTTATTCCAATGCCTTTTCGAAAATCAGAGTGATTGAAAGAACGAAAGAGAATTCTGCAAATTAGAATGTATCTTTCCAATATTATGTGAGAACGGTTTTAAGCTGTGTTTTTAATAATTATTAATATAAATTAGGATATCAGTGGAATCGACGTACTTTTCGAATGATGAATAAAAAGTCTATAAACGGACGCTTTCATCTGATTTGTAAAGAACAGTCATCATCTAAAACTCAAAAAAGTGAAATGCATAAGAAATGTATTCGACCAAAAAATCTCATCTAAAATAAAAAAAAAAATAGAACAAATTAAATGAGAGTTGTTTTAGAATTGTTGATTTTTCGTTAACGACTCATTTGGGAGCTATTATGACCGAAATCCGAAGCTATTGCGTTTGTCCATTCCGTCCGTCCGTGTCTGTACACCCCTAACAACTCCCGAACGGAATATCGGATCCACAAACAGACTTCATCATCGTGCTCAGAGGTACAAAGAACATAGAAAAAGGGTACTTTCAAAGGCCAACAACCCCCCCCCCCTCAATGTTCGAGATATTTGGCATTGTTGTCATTGAATTTCGCTATTAACTTAAATGTTAGAAATTCAGTCATCTGATTTTAGTTGTCAGCTGTAGCTTGATGCTTAAAGGTCTCCGACTTATATACTGAGGGTTGTCAGTTAAAATCCGCATATGTACTTTTTTTTTCTTCTCTCAATGTCCGCATGTGTTTTGTTTTCCTTATGTTAATGTATTTCCTTTTTTTATTATTATTTTTAATTTTTTTTATTATTATGAGTAGCCCTTAAATTCATGCATTATTACAAAATTATATTCACTTGTTTGAATAGTTTTACACATGCAAGATATTTTAAATTATAGACTATATTAATAATAGTCTTTCGGCCTACAATCAATTGATTAATGGACCCTTGTTTTATATATCTTTATTTTTTTAATAAATTACGTAATAATTTTTATTTATAAATAAATACAATTGAATATAATTTATGCTAAAGCATAAATTTAAGGGCGATCCATAACAGTAAAAAAATTTTAAAATAATAATAAAAAAAGGAAGTACATCAACGTAAGGAAAAAAAAACACCCGCACATTGAGAGAAGAAAAAAAATTAGATATGCGGATACAAAAAAAATA
>JAFIDM010086181.1:0-13299 GCA_023159025.1 Thereuonema tuberculata
TGCTTGAATACAATTTACAATTAGTTTCGAACAGATTGACAGCTTACTAAAAGTCATTTCAAATTCTACCTAAATTGCGTTGCCGAAACACGATTTTAGCCTCTAAAAAAAGATTAATCGCCGTCTTTTCGTAGCTTTCGAGAAACCGCCAAAATCTTTTAAGCTCAACTCTGATTGGCTAGCACTCTGCCAATCAAATTTTGTTTCACCAAATTTCGTCGAGACGGACGAGGAAGCAAGGAAGGGGGAACCCAGCACTGATTTCACTGTAGCAAAACAATGTTGAAAAAAATATGCTGGTGTGAATTGGGCATAACCGATTTGTGCAAAAGAATTTAAGAAATAATTGAGAACATAAAAAAAATATACAATTAATGTAAAATAAAAGATTAAAATGCATCAAAAGTTTTAAAAAAAATGAAAATTTTCGAAATGCACATAAACAAACAAAGGTTCTCCTACCCTGAGCCACCATGTGGGGAATCTGAGACAGCCTTTTCAGCCTTATTAGGCTTTCTCAGTCAGATTTACTGTTGATGGCAGCTCAAAGACAAAGACGAAGTAACCATCCCCGGAATGGCCCCTCAAACAAAATCAAGCACCAACAATAAATCACTGTGCACAGCACAGCCTCAAATCCTTTGTCCCTGTAACCGCTGGGCACAAAAGTATTAAAGAAATAATTTAGAGCTTAAAAAAAATACAATTAATGTAAAATAAAGGATGAAAACACATCAAAAATTTTAAGAAAAAGAAAATTTTTGAAATGCACGTAAACAAACAAAGGTTCTCGCACCCTGAGCTATCACGTTGGGAATTCGAGACAGCTGTTTCAGCCTTATTAGGCTTCCACAGTCAGATTTACCCTTTATGACAGCTCAAAGTGCAAGACACAGAAGAGATTTCGGTGTCTCCCCGGAATGGCGGCTCAAACAAAATCAAATACCAACAATAAATCCTTCTGTACCCACAGCCTTAAATATTTTAAAACTGTTAATGTTGGTATGAAACACAACTGCCGTATTGTTTCATAATTGGGATTTTATACAAATTACATTTATTATTAATTGCGTTTTGAAATAATATTTTCAAATGAATAATTAGGAAAACATTTATGTAAATTACACAATTTAATAAATAATGTTATTTTCAATAGATAACATAAAAATAACATATTGGAATTGTGGGATTAATAATAAGAGTTACCTTGGATCCTCACAACAAATTTCAAGTAGCGTTTGATTAAATTATTGGCATGTACTGGTTTTAGCAGAGCAAATTTAGACAACATGAGGTAAGAAATAAATAAGCAGTAAACTAGAATGGACTTAACATATTTTATAAAATCAAATAACTACAAAACATGAAACGGTTATTTCAAACAATTTAAAGTTCAATTAAATGGATTCCCCATCAACTAAAGTTCATTTCCTTAATGCTTAGAAGTTCATTCAGAAATTTCTTTATCTTTAACTATCTAAGTTACAAACATTTGACAAAATGGTTTTCCACCATATGTGAAATTAACTGAAATTCAATATAATGCATAAGTACTTTAATGCACTGAACTTTCTAGTATTGTATTTGTCTTTACACTTGTATGTGATAGTTGTCTATCATATTCACCATGTGTGTGTTAACAGGATTATGTTGGAATGAATGACTAAGGTAAATTAACTTCTTTGATCCATTTTAACTTAACATTCTAATAGTAAAATGCTTTACTAATCATTTTAAATAGTCTGGTATGATAACACGATTACTTCAACTTAATAGTTCTTGGGTTTCATCGAAATAGTCTTTAATACTAAATTCCTTACTAATTATCATAAATAATCTTGCATGAAAACTTAAAAACATTTTAGCTTAATAGTTCTTTACTTTCTTCGAAACTATTTTTCATTTATCTTAAGTTGAATATCTTTTGAATTCGATAAATCCTAGCATTAATAATTTTACGTGTAATAAATAACGTTACAGTTTCTGCAATGCACGAACAATCTATTCATCTGTATGTTGTGTTTCAATATTAAAGTTCTTTAACATTTATTTGAGTTTGTTCTCGAAAATCTTCATCTCAAGTGATCGAATCTTATGAGTTGGCCTTCTTCCAAATTCCGAGATGGACGAGTTAAATAGAAAATTTACTTACATTAACTGCCAGCGCCGATTCATCAGTTTATTCGTCAACTCACGTTAATTGCGATGATACTACCTTGCTGAATTTCCCTTTAGTCAACAAGTCATCGGTTGCATTGGTCGCTTTCCAAGTTATAACATCTCTTTGGGATTCCTTCGTTTAGGTTTAGCCAGTTATCAAGAATTAACTTAAATCTACAAGTAATTCTCACTCATTTAATACTAAAGGCTATCTGTCATTTAATTGAATACCAGAAAATCCTTTAACTCAAATTTAATCCATTGCAATATCGGATTTGGACTTATCCGATTTTCTATTACACAAACTTAGCATCGTTGCTAGTCTCCAGTTTGTTTTCGTAACGCCATTTTTGCAATACTCCATAAACAATACAAAGCACGCATTCGTGCTGTATTCAAGACATCCATTGTTTCAGTTCGTGCCGTCACATAACAAAAGAACATACTTTTAACTTTTAGTTTCAATGAACAAAATAAAAAAAAAATATTTCAAAGCCTTGAAGCTAATTTTGATTTAATTTTACCATGAAGAAAAATTGAATTTCTCACAGAATCATTAATTAGTCTAAGGGTTGGACCTATCAGAACTTTTATAAAAATGTTGCCCCATAGGCTTCCTAAGGCTGTGAACCCCTGGTATAGACTAATTGAGCTCGTGATCAAAGGGCAAGACATTCGTTGCCTGAGTAGTAAAATGAAAATGGACTGAAAAACGAATTTTCAGAGAGGGATTAGTAAGATTAATTGTAAAGAGGAAAGACTAATTTAATCCTTCATTTGACAAATTGTTCATCAACTCCCTAACATTTTTATAAAAATAAAGGTTGGTTGGTTGGTGTTTAATGGCGCAAAAGCAGCTGCGGCTAAGCTGCGCCAAAAAAAAAAAAAAATAAAGAATGAAGGATATTTTGCGAGTATTTTACCAGATATTCTAAATACAAAGTCAGTCTTCCACTAATTCAGGAAATGAGTTAAAAAATGAAGTATTGTAAGTTTAATTTTATACAAAAGTTTATCCTGTCTTCGAAAGTGAACAGTGTCATTTGAGTAAAAGAAAAAACATAAGAAGCTATTTTCTGACGAATAAACGATCCATTATTTCAAACGAAAGCAACTCCGATAATTTTCGTGTGAAATTCTTGCAAGAACTAAATAAAAAATAACTGTTTAATAATTAAAACTTAGCTCAATTCGTTTATTATTGATATCAGTGAATTAAGGGAGATTAATTTGAAAAAGAGTCTCAAGACTTGTTTGTGGCAGTCAATGAGTTGTTTGTTAACTTGAAGGAGTTTATGGAGTTAATGAGTTTGGTTAAAACAGAAACAAAACGAAATAATAAAAGAAAAGTAAAACGAATACAAAGAAATACAGCACTGATAAATAGCACATTATCAACAGTGATTCCGTATTGTACCGGAAGCTAAAAATATGAAGCAATATTTCAATAAGTCGTTCTTATTTCTTATTTTCGTTTTCTAATCTAACTTAATTTTATATTATTTTATTGAAGTGAATGGAGGAACTTCAGCATTTAAAGGTATCTTTGACGTAATCATCACATGGTTTAATTAGTCATTAACTTATTTAAATCAGCCCTTTCCACCACTTCGTTGCCCGATGATTATAATGTAATATTCTCGAAATTGTCGCTCGCCCTCCACGTTTTATAACCTTTTAAATGTCCTTGTCCTAAATTTTGTTGTGCAATTTTATTTTAAAGAATTTGCTTCAACACACAGTACAATTAATGCATGTAATAATATTAGTTATTTTATTAATTTCTACTGAAAAACGCGGAAAATACCTCGTCCAAAATGGATTACTTCATATTTCAGCAAATATTGCTTATTGTTATTTTGACGATTATCCTTAATATTATAATTTATTTAGCAGAAATACCCTATATAGGATAATAATTTTTAGTTCACGGCGAGATATTGACTACGAGCAGCTGGTTGCAGATCACATGACACAGATTAAATGAAAGAAATATCGAAATGCGGACGAATGATTTTACTTAGAGTGAGGGACAATCAAAATAGAAACATTAGTGTTCGTGGAAAGTGAAAATTAAGTAGGATGAAGTTTAGTGACACTTGTTTCCGGTTTCAAAGCAATTATTATTTTCCAATTATTATAAAGAGAAACAGTAAGTATCTGAATAAACAAAATTAGAATAAATACTGACTTTGGAATTTTTAATTTAGAAACTGAAAGACCTGACTTTTAACTGCAATAATCAAATGCTTGAAAAAAGAAAATCTTAATAAAAAAGAAACAGATGTTTTTTCTGATGTTGATATCTATTTTGATAAGAAATAAAACCCTTATAATAACATCAAACTTTTGACATTAAAGATCTAATAAACTTCAACTAAGTTTTGAAAATTTTATTCTAAGATCGCCTAATCTCAATAACAAAACCTCTAAGCTTCGTCAATAACTCACATGAAAAATCTACATCAACTTATTCCCAAAATTATTAGACAAAAGACTGTAGTCTTTGTATCACGTCTGTGACCTAGAAAAATGAAATCCACTTGGAAAATTCTGAAACTTGAGTAAACAAATAGACACATAAAAGTGGCAGACATTTATATTCATTACTGAGGGAACTCGGCCTACATTTCAATAAGGAATAAATATTAAATAATATTAATCATCGTCATCTTCTCAATATCATAAAATAAATGTAAAATTAAAATACATTTATTTAGAAAATAAAATAATAAATAACTTTTCAAACAAGCAGTAATTATAATAAAATTTTAAAGTTCCTCCATTGTCTACAATAAAAGAATAAAAAACTAAGTTAGATTACAATACGAAACTAAGAAATAAGAACTACTTATTAAAATGTTGCTCCATATTTTTAGCTTCCAGTAGAATACGGAATCACTGTTTCAGCTATTTATCAGTGCTGTATTTCTTTGTATTCGTTTTACTTTTCTTTTATTATTTCGTTTTGTTTCTGTATTTTAACCAAACTTATTAACTCCGTGAACTCCATCAAGTTAATAAATAACTCATTAACTGCCACTGAATAAGTCTTGAGACACTTTTTCAATTTAACCTCCCTTAATTCACTGATATCAATAATAAACGAATTGCATTAAGTTTTAATTATGAAATAGTTTTTTTTTTATTTGGTTCTTGCATGAATTTACTACCAAAATTATCGGAGTTACTGTCGTTTGAAATAATGGATCGTTTATTCATCAGAAAATAACTTCTATGTTTTTTCTTTTACTCAAATTACACTGTTCACTTTCGAAGACACGATAAACTTTTGGATAAAATTAAACTTACGATACTTCAGTTTTTAAATCATCTTCTGAATTACTGGAAGACTGGTTTAGTATTTGGAATATGTGGTAAAACTCGGGCAAAATATCCTGCATTCTTTATTTTTACAAAAATGATAGGGAGTTAATAAACAATTTGTCCAATTCAAAGGATTAAATTAGTCTATCTTCTTTAAAATTAATCTCACTAATCCCGTTCTCAAAAATCGTTTTTAGTCCATTTTAATTTTACTACATAGGCAACGATTGTCTTGCCCTTTGATCACGAGTTCAATTAGTCTGTACAAGGGTTCACAGCCTTAGGAAGCCTAAGGGGGCAACATTTTTGTAAGAGTCCCAACCCTTAGACTAATCAATGATTCCATAATGTTATTTTCAATAACATTTTTTATTAAAATGTGTAATTTACATAAATGTTTTCCTAATTATTCATTTGAAAATGCTATTTAAAATAGCAATTAATAATAATTTGCATAAAATTCCAATTATGAAATAATGCGGTAATTGTCTTTCATACCACATTCCAATACTAAAGTCTGAGACAGTTGTTTATTGAAAGTTATGATATTTTTCAATGTTGTTATCTGTTTGGATCAATGTAAAGGCTCGATTTTAATTTTAAGTTTGACATTATCGGGCGACAACTAATATACCGGCAAGCTATGTACACCAATAGTCACATTTCCTATTGTTATTATTCTTTTTATTGCTATTACAGTTTTATATAAATATAGGAACCGTAATTTGGAACCAAGAAAACCATATTCATCTTGGCATAGAAATGGAACCAACATCGTTTCTGAAAGTTTTTCAATTCTGAAGATTGTTTATGCTTTTTAATTTCGAAATTAAAATTATTAAAGAAAAAAATATTATGAAAAGCAATTATTGTGAATTTAAAAGAAAACCATAAAGAATAGAAAAAATTTAAAGCAATAAATGAAAAATTCTAATGAAATTGATATTCACTTTAATCAAGAGAGATTTCAATAAAAGGTATTAATGAATTAAAACTTCATTAAAATTTTAAACTGATATTTCATTGTTTCATTTATGATTGTAATTTTGATTAAAAAAATATTTAAAAAATTTATGAGTTGAATTTATTTCCCTTTTTTCTTTCCTATGTTTATGGAATTTGGCGAACTAGAGACCATGGAAGTAGCTTAATGTGACAACGTCAGGGCGAAGCTAGTGAAAGTCAAGAAGAGATTCACAACACGTCCAGAATAACCCTGAGATTTTTAGTCACAGGGAGAAACGGACGAAGAAGAAAGAAACAGCTATACCAAAACAGGGATTCGAACCCAGATTCCGAAACAACAGCCACACGGCAGACCACCATCTAGACCGCTCGGATAAGCCGGAACTATTTCCTTTTTAATTTTTTAGGATTTCTTTTTTTATTTTAAATTATATATAAATTTTAACTGAAATGATACTGAAGTAGTTCGTACTAAAAATTACATTATAATATATTTTTAAACAGATGTAATCTTTAAATGTCAAATAGAAAACAAAATGATCCTTTTTCGTGTACATTTGTTGGCTTATAAAGGGTTGTTTCTCAAATGATTCTTTGACTGTTTCAGGGCGGTGTCTTAGCTTCGGTATTACAATTCCTGTCTTCTAAAGCCGTGCGAACATACAACAACTTTACTGCAATTTAGTTGCGCGATTTTGACGTCACGAGTTGCAATTTCTTTGCAACTTTTGTCATCCGAGTCGAGTTGCATTGACACCTGCAACTTTGAAAGTTGCATCGAATTCCCCAATCACAGGGCAGCGTTGGAACACGTCAGTTGTGAAACCACGCCCATGAAAAAAATGGCGTCGAAAATTGTATCTCTCGATTCGTTTTGAAGACAGGCTCATCCTCAATTAATATCAGAGTATTGCGAGTTTCTTTTTCAGAAATAAAGTTTATACTGAAATGCAGTAATTGAATGCGGCAGAATTTATCAGAGAGGTTTAAAAACCTCGATTTTTTCGGATTTTCCACATCGGGTTTGGGAACCGCAAGGCTCTGACGCAGTAATGCAAAAGTAACGACGTCATTGTTTCCAGGGAGGCATTGTTTCCAGGGAAGCATTGTTTCCAGGGAAGCATTGGCTGTTGGTCATTCGTTACTTTTCATTCGAAATAATAACATGAAATTAAATTCCATAGCGGCTAATAATTTAAAAAAAAAATATTTATCATATGTTGCAAATCATTCACTCTTATATTATGTTTCAAACGACATAACCGAATTTTGCTTGACGTCACACGTGACGTATTTAAAATCTGCGCTGTCATGGGCAGTTGCATTTTCGAGTTGCATATCCGAGTTGCAACGTGTTTGCGCTTGACAAAGGTTTATATCAACTCGTGCCGTCAAAATCGCGCAACTACATTGCAGTAAAAATGCTATATGTTCGCACGGCTTTACGTGACTGGGATTTCTACAGAAACAGCAGATTTAACTGAATTTCTTGTCATCCCATCTACATCCCAGATGTAATTTTCTTCTTTAATTTTCATAATTAATGTAATTTTTTAATGTTCAATTGTTACTCTGCGAATTCCTTCCTTCCTTTCACAGTGTCTCCATTTGCTTTCTATTGAAATAAGTCCTTTTTTATGATTTCAATTCCGTAATTCATTTCTGAAAAATCCGCAATGAGTTTTCTTCCGTAGGTTTTCCGGTGTGTAACTAATTTACATAGTATCCTTGTTTGGATATTAATATTCTATTCTTTCCAGGTATCAAAACACGCTATATTTGCTTGAATTCGCCATTCTTTCAGTAATATACTCGTTGTTGAACCACCTGTTAATTTGAAAACAGCAGCCTTTATTTCATTTGTTTATGGGATTGAAATATAATGAAAATGGAAGATAACATATTACCTCAACTGGGATGATTCACGAGATTCACTAGTAACTTTTGAAACTTCAAAATATTACATTGTTACATTGTTGTCTTTGTCTGAGTGCCAAAGTTATTTTGAGAAATTACGATATATTGAAAATAAGTATTTCTTTTAATTGGCATTAATTTTTTTCAGTACCGCAATTTCCTCAATATATTATATCAATATACTATGTACTACTTTTGAAGAAGTACATCTTACTACTGTTTTTGTATTATAAAGCTAACTTTGCTCTACCTATAGTAATAATCCAAAAATTCAGCAATTTTTATCCAATCTGAAGTGTGGTCTTCAATTTCTCAACTTTAATTTTATCAAAATTGAACAATTGCGAATTAAAACAAAAAAAGAAAAGAAATGTTGCAATTTTACTATTTGATAAATTTTTAATTTTTTGGAAGCTCTAATTCGAAGCTCTAATATGCAGCTTATCTTTTTCGATGATTGGACTGAAACAATTTCAACTCATTTATGTGAAGAAAAAAAATAATTTATTTAGTTTTGCGGAAGTTATTACAAAAATTAAAAAATTGATGGAAATTAATATGCAATGTATTTATAACAAAATACAAAAATCGAAATTTAAAAATAACTGTAGAGAATTTTCAGTAAATATTATAAAAAAATAAATAAATAAATTTACGTAGGCTTGAAACAAAATTTAAGTTTAATTATGCTAATTTGAAATTTGAATAATGCAACGTCATCACCAGAATTGTGATATAATATAGGTGGGAACCTCGTTTTGGCAGTATTGGTGCAGGAGCGATTGACTGGCGTTATAGTGATGCAGGAGCAGTCGAACTATAAAAAAGTCGACACGACGCGACGGTAAAAATTACGAAGCTCTCAGAGAAGTTGCAACGAAGATTTATCAGCATCAGATACTGAAGCCGAAGAGTGAAGACCGCAAATGCATTCATACATCGTGGTGAAGCTAAGAAGAAAGGTTCAAATAGTCAACCAAAACAACAGCAGCCACAAAGCGAAGCAATTGTAGTCGGCAAGGTGGAAAAATTCCAAAGTTCAACTGTTCAAGACAGCGCACAGAATTGTGGGAAAAATCCAAGCAGCTGTTGAGGAAAATCATATGCTCGCTGAAGGGATACGAATTCAAGCGAACAAAGCGTCGTTGTAAAGTCTTCAGATCATCTACATACATAAAAATGAATGTATCTTTCTTTCTTTCTTTCTTTCTTTCTTTGTCCTTGATACACTCCTAGGCCCTTTGACCTATCTGGACCAAACTTTGCAGAATTACTCTTTAGGACCCTGCGGAAAAGATAGGCTACCTTAGAACCCGGACCCACCCCCCAAAAGGGGTTGGAAAGGGTTAAAAGCCCTGAAAAACCCAATATCCACCTGGTGAAAATAAGAACTACACAAATATTGTGTTAAGTGAAAAATTCGCTCTCCTATGGGGGGCAGGGACACCACACTTGGGTGGGAGGAAGCCAACACAAAGGCTGAAGTGTCCCACCCCGACCGACACCGGGACCTTATATTTAGGGCTCCTTCTCGGGCCCCCAAGTCAATTGCAAATAAGGAAAAATTCGCTTTCCTATGGGAGGCAGGGACACCATATTTGGGTGGGGGGATGCGACACAAGGGCCTAAGTGTTCCACCCCCGATCGACATCGGGACCTTATATTTAGGGCCCTTTCTCGGTATCCCCCTCCCCAAGTCAATTGCAAAAAGGGAAAACTTCACTATCCTATGGGGGCAGGGACACAACACTTGGGTGGGGGGGATGCGATAGAAGGACCTAAGTGTCCCACCCCTGACCAACACCGGGAACTTATAGTTAGGGCCCTTTC
The DNA here is from genome assembly GCA_023159025.1 of Thereuonema tuberculata. NCBI lineage: Eukaryota > Metazoa > Arthropoda > Chilopoda > Scutigeromorpha > Scutigeridae > Thereuonema > Thereuonema tuberculata. The sequence goes on from JAFIDM010086181.1 coordinate 10,201, forward strand.
TCGGCCCCCCCCCCCCAAATCTATTGCAAAACGGGAAAACTTCACTCTCCTACAGGGGCAGGGACACTTGGGTGTCCTCCACTTGGGTGGGGGGATGGCGACACAAGGGCCTAAGTGTCCCACCCCCGATCGACACCGGGACATTATATTTAGGGCCTCTTCTCGGGGCCCCTAAGTCAATTGAAAAAAGAGAAAAATTCGCTCTCCTATGGGGGACAGGTCCACCACACTTGGGTGGGGATGGCGACACAAGGGCCTAAGTGTCTCACCCCCGATCGACACTGGGACCTTATATTTACGGCCCCTTCTCACGAGCCCTTTCTTTCTTTGAGTGGCATTGCAACGCATGCCGGGTACAGCTAGTTGGAAATAAAGAAGGTCTTTGGAAGTAAAAAAGCGAACATTATTTTCCAACGCGATTTGAATTATGTGTCAAAGAACGAGTGTTACATGAGGATATATATGTAGATTCAGAATATCAAGCTACTACAAGAACTGTAAGTAAAGACTTATTAGCGAATAAATTCAAAATTATTTATTCGACAAGAATTAGATTTCACGGAAATTAACCTAATAGAAGACAACAATTAAAGAGTTAAATTACTATGATAATTAAAGGTTTTAATTGTCGGCATTATCAAGAGGAGCCAGCGATATCTAAGAAGAGTTTATTAATGGCCGGTTGCACCATTGAAGTTCAGTAGCTGAACCACGTTCAAACTGCTAGATGAACGAAGATCATTCTTAAACCTATTGCGCCAACAACGTTTAGTGATGATCTCGGTTCAAAAGCGTCGTCAAGTTGATCTGTCGAATTCGGCCGTTCAAGGCGCTGAACTCGGTTCAGAAATCGCTGTTCGGCGTTCGGCCATTACTGATATTCGCTTGCGAATTGAGACCAAAGCATGTTTTCTCTCAACTATCAGAAATAACTTTTAAAAATGACAACTTTACATTTATTTAATTCGTTGGACAGTGACTGTGAAGAGGAGTTTCAGTTGTTTTTAGAGTTGCATCATTTGTAACCAAAAGGCAGACTATTTCGCGATCAGTATATATTAGGGTAATCGTGGAGTTTAACGTCCCAAATTAAATAACAATGAAAAACCTACAACAGTAAATGACACAGTCATAAAATGTGAAATTTCACCCAAGTCTGCACGGATACTGAAGTGTCCCTCCCCCCATCGACACCGGGCTTTTTTTCTCGGGCACCGAAGTTTGCCGCTGTTGGTCCCATCTCTGTCGCCTACGGATCGCCCAGACCCGGCAGGAGACCGGCGCAGAACGCCGGACTCCAGATCGCGGTGGCACGAAAACAGAGTTTACGAGGGCCCTTTGTCGGTCGGGGGTGGGACACTTACAGCCAGCCACCCACCAAAGTGTGATGAAATTTCACATTTTATGACTGTGTGTTATTTACTGTTGTAGGTTTTTTATTGTTATTTAATTTGGGACGCTAAACTCCACGATTACCTACATTAGTAATATTCCGCATCGGTTTTTTTACATTCTAAAATGTGTTATGTACGATTCAATTATATCAATTAAAAGGATTTTTTTTCTTTTTTCGTCTCTGTGTAAATAGGGACTCGGCAGAATTCAGTTTTTTAATTCCTGAACTCCATTTTCGTAATGAGCTTGTTGACTGCTGAAACAAAGGACAACTATTGAAAACAATCCAATGGGATGATTTCCCGCTACGAAAGACGAATCTTGCAACCAATCAGGAATCAGCTTTGAACGCATGACGTACTTCCGCTGCCATGAACGCAGATCACAGAACCTCGGTTCAGTTGTGCCAGTTGTAACTTGGTGCAAGCTGAACTTCGATTTGAGGTTCAAGCAGAACTCAGTTCATGGAAACCGTAGTTAAACGCTACTTTGGTGCAACCGGACATAAGTAATTCAGTGTGAAGTGAATTTAAATACAGTGTTAAAATTCAAATTAAATTAAGTGAATATTAAGATTACGTTTAGTGCTCCATAGTGAATAGTGTGAATGAAAAATATTACCTGACTTCAAGTATTTGTGATTCATATTCAGCAGCAGTTAAAAATAAAAATAAATATCAAGTAAATATTTACTTTACAAAGAAGTCATTGAATTGAATTCAACAAGTGAGTGAATATTTCACCTGTTTCCAGATATGAACTTTTCCTGAACTATTTCAATAATTAAAGAACTATTATTATTTTATTATTAAATGAAATACAAAGATATTCAATCTCGAATCTCAAGTATTAAATACTTTTAATAAAAGATATTTCTTTTAATATTACCTGTTTTGTGTCTCATTGCGTCTTGAAAAAAAAATCTGCAATATTACACCCACGTTTCTACAGTAGGGTTATGGATTTTCAGTGGTTGCTATAAAGAGTGCCATCCAGACAGCATAAAAGCAATGTTAGTTGCCCCTAGGTTACAGCTTCCCAGTAAAATACAGGCGATCGAAACCTTCACCATTCTGTTCGGCATCAAAAAGTAGGTGATCGGTTCCAAACAATCAGACCTCTAGGACCACTTCCAGGCTGGAAGTTGGGATCAAAAGCGGGCGGTTCCGATAAAGTTTCACAAATTACAGCCGGTACACTTGGTTAAGATTTGATACATTAATTTAATCAAAAAATTATTAATACACAACTATAGTTTCCATTGCTGAGTACAGTCATTTTCAAGTGAATCATTGCAAGGATAATTATGCTAATGTATAAGGAATGCCTTCCGTTGGCCCCGTAGGAATATTATAATGAGGTGATATCTTCACCGGGGAATCAGGAACTGGAAACGTAAATATCAGCACATGTGGTTTCGGTAATCCATTGGGTCTGATCAAGCGGCCAATTGTAAACAAAGCACAGTTGTTTGGGAATTCTAAGTCCAAGAGAATGTTATATCTAATAAAAAACTGAACACACACATGAAAACTTGAAAAAGAATAATTTTTTTAAAACTGTATGATGAATTTAAGGGATGATGTTCGAAATTGGATTAAAATAAAAATTAAAATTTAGAAATTGAAATTAAAACATAAAAATAAAAATGAAAAACTAAAAAACTAAAAATTTTTAAAACTAAAAAACAAGGGGGGGGGGGGG
>JAFIDM010086182.1:0-17268 GCA_023159025.1 Thereuonema tuberculata
TCTACTGAAATTTCAGTCAAGCAAATAAAAAGAAAGAAAAAAAAAAACACTATGAAGGTTACTAGTGTCTGTCCTTCCTTTCATAGCGATGCAGCACGAAGCTGATTTTTGATGAAATTCGCGATAGCAAATCGTTCACACTGGGTTTGCCTTTCTGAAGACATTTGTATTTTCCTTTACTTTGTAAGGCTTCGGGTTAGTTGCAGAATATTCGTATCTATCAGAGTTTTCCACAAAAAAATAAAGATGCAAAAATCTACTTGTCTTTGTTGACTATCACCAGAAAAACAAATTCAAAAAAAAATTAAATGAACTAAAAGAAAAAATCTCCATTCATTTGAAATTATAATATCTGCCGAATACAATAAATATCTTCAATACTTGTATTTCCTATAAAATAAATCCATAAATACTTACGTTCTAAATTTAATCCATTGTAAACCAAATGTTGGGCTCTCATCAGCCAGAGCTAATCAGCCAGTGCAAGACTCAAAAGGCGTACGAGGGGAGGTATTGTGAATGCAAGATGGAGACAGTGACCCCTCAAAAATATATATATTTGAAGAGAAAGAAATTATTTTTCGCTTCTGAAGCTTTTCCATGTGTCTTTTTTTTTTTTTTTTTTTTTTTCAAGATGAATTCACCTGGTTAAAAGGTTTTTGGTTTACTAATTCTCGGAGTCACTGATTCTACATTAAATTCTGAATCGTATATAAAATTGATTACAAACTGCCCTATCTTGTGAAAAGCTAATAAATTTATCACTATTCGAAGTTATTAAAAAAGTTATCGCATAAGTGTCGAGCTCGGTTTGCAGGTTATCGTTCCCACAGAAAAAAACATTGATTGAACTCATAAAGAAAGTCTTTTTTAAACTGTGAATATTTTAAGAAAAGAAGAAAAAATAACATCGCCAACAACAACCACAGTAGCAACTTCATTCTGCAGAAACACTCATAACACTTTCACAGAAAATTTAGCCCCGACGCCATTTTGATTTAGCCGTATTATTTTAAAATTAAATATTATATTATTTATTTTTTACGTAATTTTACTTACTTATTTTTTTAACTAATTTAACAAAAAAATTATTAAAAAAAAATAGTTTTGCGAGTTCACTCGTAGTTGACAGTCAACGTGTTAAATGCAAACAGCAAATTTAGGATCTCAAATCTAAAGGCCGTTGTTCAGTTAGAAGGACATCAGTAATCTTTTGCGGTTCATAATCACTTTGTTAGCATAAATTATTCAATTCAGTAATTACAGAAGCGGCGGTTTTAGGCTTAGAGCCTATTTGATGATAAATTTACTAATTAACTTTTAGTATTTTTTTTTTACTATGTATGTATATATGCGCATCACAACCGAAACAATTCCAATAACCTGACCAAGTATTAGATTCTATCTTCATCTATTAATACAAAACTAGCATCCAACTATCAAAAAAACAGCAATCATTTCATCCCTCCCCTTGCAAATACCAATGGAAATCATTGATTGCTCTTCTCTGGCCAATCTAAAAGAAAATTTAAGCGTTTCCTCTCCACTCAACTTAGTGTACAGTTGTAATAAACATCACTATTTTTAGTGTCATCCTTTGCACAATATTCTATGTCAGTCAGACAGTAAGTAGTGGTAAGTTATAATCATTGCTCCTTCTTATCTTCCTCTCCCATTCCTTTCTATTATCTGTGCAAGCATCCTTTCAACCTAAATACGTATTCTGATTAAAATATATTATAACATTTCGTATACATTTAATACAAAAAAAAAGTGGATTTCTCTTTACCAAAAAAGTTGGTTTAAATGTTTGCTGAAAATTTTTATTCCAGTTGCTCACTTTTTTTTTTCTTCTCATGTAATCGCGAATATTTTATTTTCATTTGTTATTTGCTTCGACGCTTACGCCCTTTTGTCTTCTCGACCACCCTAAGGCAACCGGGCTGTCAAAATTTGTAAACAATACATACTTTTTGTAAATAGACAATAAGTAATATATATTCTTACATAAAAACAAAAATCATGACAGAAAATCCGCATTCATCAATAAATTCAAACTTGTAGAAGTATAAAGGTACATAGTTATATTAAAGCATAAATATTAAATTAAAAATTGGTAAACTTTATAAAAATTTGTAATTATAAAAACACAAATTGGTCTTTATTAAGATCGTTACAATTTTTTGACGATTCTAACTTTTAAGATTCATAGAAATAAGAAATAAAAAAATATCTTCTAATCTTCAAAATACGATACTTAATTTTTCTATTAAACTATCAAATTTTCATTTGAATAGATGTTTTTTTTTCCCTCAGAAATGCATATTTGTAAGCTTTAAAAGTCACTAAAAGTTAAGAGTTTTTTTTCTTTTGAGCACAAGTTTTTTTTTAATTTTTCAGAATGCTAAATAAATTCATTTTAAAGTTATGGAAAAAAGCCCAAAAGGTCCCTAATGTTTCCCGATGCCTTAAAGTTGAAGACAGACTAAATAAATATTGAGGCGCAATTTCATTGGTACACAAAAAGATATAGACTACCTAACTTTATTTGCCATAAGAGCCTTCGTAGCTCGTGAAGTGCCCAGAATACAGGCCCCAATGTACTAGTTGAGATTGTTATGGTAGCCCGCCTTATATCCATGAAAAAAGCCGGTTTCTTATTTACAGAGCACTATAGAGGAGTAATAACCTACAGAAAATCTACAATCTGCAACGGGATTGAACCAGGATCCTTTAGTCCGCAATTCAACGCCTATACCACTAGACTAATATAATTATATAATACAAAATAATGTATTCCTTCAAAACATATCATAATCTGAGTCAGTGAGTGTGATTTAGTTTCTTTTATAATAAATGAAATAGCAATCACGAATTTTTGTGATCTTTGTACCAATGACAATGACTTATGTTCTTTTTTCCTATGAGGTCACATCAAGTAAAAGCTGTGGAAAAAATATAAATAAATAATGAATAGAAACATATTCGTAAACATCAATTCATTGATAAAAAAACTCTTTACTATATCACTATTCATAAAAGAATCATCCGTCATAGCAACAACACCCTTTGTTAACCAACCGAAATTTAAATCATTCTGAACTGATGAAGGCTAATATCCGCAACGTTCTGGTATTTTGTAATATGACGCATTAAAATTATACTGTTTTAATAAAAATTGTTTCAACTGCGTTTCTATTCATTGTTTATTTAACAATAAATTCTATTAATTAAAATTCATTGCAGAGTTACTCTAATACAATAAAAGCTTGTCTTAGTCACCTAACAGTGATTTATAGAAATCTGAGACTTAAATTAGATTTAATTTTATTTGTTATTTGGAAGACTGTGTTATGGGTAAATTGGTTTAATCACAAAGTATCGTTTCAAGCAATTTTGGCAATAAATAAATAATCCGAATCAACGTAAACTATTTTGAAGAAAAAAAAAAGCAATCTAAGACACGAAAAACCTGGACAAGAGGACATAAAATGAGTGTCGAAAATTTATGTTTTCGGTAATTACCTGAGATTTAAAGGACGGGGGAAAAAAAAATCATTACTAGGGTATCGGAATTCCAACCGAACAATTTTAGGGAAAATGTATTTCGTTCCATCGGTGTGGCGTGATAATGAAGTCATCAACTTATGTTTTTCTTAGATTTATTGTCTCTTTGTGAGATTTTAAGAAAGTCTGTGTTTTCCCTAATAGACAGTTTATAGCCAGCGATAAAACGAGAAATGACTGTTTATGATTCTTATTAGATAAAAATGTAGTTAAAATGTGTGTGTCGTTATTTCACTCAAAGCTAACAACTGTGTTCCCAAACTTTTTAGTTCATGGCGCACTGCAAACACGTTTTCGTTCATTCATATAAAAAAAATTCTGTATAAAAATTAAAATGCATATTAAAATTAAACTATGAATAAAAGTAGCTTAACCTATACAAAAAAAATGTATATTTTATATTAATAAATTAAGCATGGCCATGCAGTTGTTGATCTTTTTTTAATATTTCTTTAATAAATCTCTATACCAATTGGTTTCTTCTCATTTTAAAAATAGACTAAAATATTTTAGAATGTATATTTCTCATAATATTCGCGGCTAATGGGTACACGATTTGAGAATCACTGCCTTAAAATATGAAACGTATTTTTTTTTATTAGAAAATTAATAACAATAAATTTAGATACAAAAAGGAAAAAATGTCAGGGAAATAACAGAAATTTGACTAAATTTTAATTTCTTTAAATATAAATATGTATAAAATTACAGCAGTACAAACTTCAAATAATCCCCTCTTTGAGAATACAGACCACCTTGGCGATTTTTTTTTTATTATTTTCTTAAATATATCAGTTACTTATTTATAAAAAAAAAAAGATGGTTTTTTAATTAATAATGAGAATTCTTACATACATTACAATCTACTAAAAAAAATAAAAAATAAAAAAATAAATAAATAAATTAAATAAATAAATTAAATAAATATAAAAAAATAACTGTTTGCTTAAAAAAAAATTTCAATTCTAAGATACTTGATTCTCTGAATACATTCTTATAGTTTGTTTTGATTACATCAGCATTATATAAAAGCCAGAAATTATTTAACTACAATAATTTAGCAAATTTTTAATGCAAATTTTTAATGAAATACTGCATGCAGAAAATATCGTCAGAGTTGACAAATTATTCAATTCTAACATTAAAAACTCTATAAAAAATCTTTTATGTTATTTTTACTAATTAGCATTGCCTTATTAGCCGACTTATATTTGAAGTAACTAAAGTGTACTACAACAAAAATAATCAAATTGTAAAAATGTGAATTGTACTTGACGGGAAGTAATAAAATAAAATTAACCCTTTCACATTCTTATTTACTTGATGTCCAGTGGTCATTTTTGCGTCCATTGTCAGTACCGTGTTGATGATCAGGTTATCCCTAGGAGCGTTTATCAGATAACAACGACACCGACGGGCGTCTACTATTTTAACCCCCCCTCCAATTTCACCTTCAGTCTGACCTTCTTTTCCCCCCAAAAGATGTACCTTTTTATCCCACACCCATTATCTCCCTCCCCTACCACCTAACTGACTGTGATGCGAATTTTCAATAAGCTAGCTTTTTTTTTTATTATTATTATTATTATTATTATTATTAGTGGTAGTACAACTTCCATTTTCTATTATTAGTTTAATAACTTACTGATTTTTTTATTTCTTTATTTATTAATTTATAAATTAAATATGGCAAATTAGTAAAAAATTCAAAAAAATTCATTGAAACTAAAAAAAAACTGAATAAATAAATAAAATAAATAAAAAATCCTACACAATGAAATAGAAAAAAAACACAAAACAACAACAAGGTGATGGTAAATTCCTCCAACTCCACTTTCATTTTCGGCTTTCAAATAATAATTTTCAGTTATATTAAAATTTTCATAACAATGTAATTACTGATATTTATTTTTTTTATTTATGTAGGCAAATTTAGAATAAATTCAAAAAAGAAGGAATGAATTCTTTGTACTTTACGATTTTTTTCTTTTAGTAATACTTTTAATGTTTATTTTAAAGAAAAAGACAAAAAAGGTGAGGAGATTCCCTTCGATTTTCAGTGTTAATTATTTACAAAAGAAAAGAAAGTTCATTAAAAAAAAATCCAAAATAATCATGGTTAATTTCCGCTTAATAATATATTCACTGAAGCATTTTTTTTTATTATTATTTAGTTACTTATCCACTGCTATCTTGCATGCCCCCCCCCTCCCCTCATCAGATCTTAGTCTTAACTATATTATTGTTCATCTGTCTAAATGTTTAAATTTGATTGATATTAATACTTCTATTCACGGTTTATTATTGGCTCCTGAAGATAGTCAGCCATGGTTATCCAAATATCAAATGATTTCCAGAGCAAATAACCGTAAACTAGGATTATTAAACACTTAGTTTTTGCGCCCATTTAATTCGTTTGTGGCCTGTATGAATGCGGGAGCATACACTAATTCACTAGTGATTTTTCTTTTTTTCCTAACTTCTTGGAAATACCACTGTCCGTCCTAAGATCGTAACATTATTTGAACTAAATTTTTTTTTTAGTTTTTTTTTTTTTTTTTTTTTTTTTTTTTTCCCCTTTTTTTTTTTTAGTTTTTTTTTTTTTTTTTTTTTCTGTAATTCTCCAGTATTTCAGTTAAAAGTTTTAGTTTATATTTCTTTATTAACAATATTAAAATGAGGAGTGAAATAATTCAATATTCTTCCACTTGGACCGCCAGAGCTCGGGTCCATTAGTTGCGAGGGTGAAAAGGATTGTTCAAGTTGGAGAGTTGACAGGATTCCTTAACCTTTCTTTCTTCCACCCCAGGCTATTTTATTTCTTTGCTGAATTGTTCAACAACTACTACTTTCCTTCGTCATTAACCTGTAACCTTTGAAGCTGAATTGTACTTGTCATGAGTCCAGTGCCCTTTTTGGATTATGTACCATTGTACAATAAGTTTTTACAGTTTACAATGTATATCGTACCACTTTTTGTTCGAAATTATGACATTATGAATCTAAAAACAGAATTTTCTAAAAACAATGTTTAATTTAAGACCAAAGGTAACATAAGCTATTTTTAAAATCACTTAAACGTCCACAAACAAAACAGGAGATGTTTACTGAGGAAGAAGCCTATTGGCTTCTTGGGAAAGGGACCTGAACCCTGAGATCCACCTTCTCCCCAACTGTGAGCGTTTTTGAGCATTTGTGAATAAGGTGTGTTTGAGTGTGCGTTTTTATGCTTATATTTCATGTTATAAATTATATTTATCAAGCACGTTAAATTTTGCTATTATGTACATGTTTGCTATAAAATTAATCCTTTAGAAGCTAAGCGTTGTGTTTAGCGGTATTAATTTTTTGCCCTTTTTATTCTTAATTTGTATTTTGAGTTTTTTTTTTTAGCTCAAGGGTCATTGTTTTGTTTATTTGTCCTTTGTTTATGTTTCTTTTGAGTCCACTGAGCTGTGAGTACTGGGCGAATCCAACTGATGAAAGCTTTGAAGATAGAAACAGTCTGTCTTGGCTTCCCGGTACTAAAATTCCAAAAATAGCTCAGTGAATCTTTAAATGCTGCCTTTCTATGTTTTTGTTTGTTTGTTTTTTTTTTTCTTGTTATAAAGAATTTTTTTTTTCATATTTGATGAGATTGTGAAAAAACTATTTAGACACCTTTTGCTTCATACTATCTTACACAAAGAGCATTGCAAATGTTAGTGTATAGTTGCTATAAAGAAACTTTTATAAATAAAGTATAAGGAAACGGCAATAACTCTTAACGTGACACCAGTTATTTAAAATATAAATAAAACAATTAATAATTAAAATAGGTAATTAAAAAATAAAGTTAATATCTTATAATTTATAGTAATAATATGAAGCCAAAAATATAAAGATTCATAATAATACATAGCGTTACAATTAACACACAATTTAGATTTTCAACAATGATGTCGTAAAAATATTTGGTATGATTAGTAAATGTTATATCTTTCTATTCTTTAGTGACCCGAAGTATGGTTTCATAGAAGACTTCTTACGTGATGCCATGCTTGAAATGAGCTTTGCCTGTATTTTCGATCTTAACAAAGAGGATGTATTATTAACTCTATATTATTATTTTTTATATTATTATTATAATGTTTTAAATAGCAATTCTTATTTATTAATAATACAAATTCAATATGCCCTTTATTTTAAATCACTTTTTTTTTGGTTTCCCTAACTTATTTCTGCGCTTTTGCCCACAGATGTTATACTGAGTTTTTACTTAGAATTCAGAAAGTTTACGCAGTTCGAACAAAACAATATCGAGATTAAAAAATAAATAAGTAAATAAACACTTACTTGGTAGAAGTGAACTCTTCAACTGACTCGCGAGAATCAAATGAATTCCACTTACAAGGGCAAGGATCAGAGCCCTCATTGTGATCTGCAACAAAGAAAATAAGAGGCAACTTAGTACTTTGGCTTCATTGTTCTAGAACACACAACAGATTGAAATTGCTAGCTTAACTGTAAATACATAAAAAAATTAAAGAATCGAGTAGCAAATAAATTGACTAATAAATAATTTAGGAAAAGTAACAAATCGTAAAATTAATTTATTTCATTCGACAAATTAAGTTACAAGTACCCTTGGGTATCAAATGAAGCAAACATATGATTAGTAATTATAATTTATCCATAAATTATAAATGAAATTCAAATTGGTAGATAAAATCTTATGGGATTAGATACCAGTATTTATATAAATATTTCATAGATTGAATTTATAATCTAATAATGTTAACATTTCTCTAACTTCAAAGACTAAATTAACTTTGTATTAAACAACTACATTTTTGTATTATTAATCATCTTCCCTATTAAACCAGAAAATAAATGTTAAACACTATATTTATTTCTAGAAAAAAACAGCGAATTTTCGAGGAGAAAATTAAAGAACGTCTCCTCTTCTTCAAGCCTTTACAAATAATAATTTAAAAAATATTTGTAAAGGCTTGAAGAACAGGAGACGTTCTTTAATTTTCTCCTCGAAAATTCGCTGTTTTTTCCTAGAAATAAATGTAGTGTTTAACATTTATTTTCTGGTGTAGTAGGGAAGATGATTAATAGTATAATTTACAGTAGAAAAGATTTGAAGAAGAAATATGGAATGTTTATTTATAATATAACTACATTTTTGTATCAATATTGGGCCTCTTTACGCTAAAATACATTAATTCGATAAATAACAGAAGTTCGCATTAGTTTAATATTCTAACATTAAAAAAAAAGTTTCAGAGAACTACTTGGCTTTATTTTTCGGCGTCAGAAAATAATTCTTGACCAAACATTGTTTTGACTAAATACTATCCAGTAATTGTAATTTAAAACTGTTATTTCGGATGCAAAGTAATATTTATAAAATATCTAACATTTGATGTAGTATAAGATTATGGCTTTGAGATTATCAAGAAATTATTGTTTAAGAAATCATGCTTACTGGTACTTTTATATCCAATTAGCAATTATAAAGCTTATTGTTAAAAAAAGTATTTGTTTGATGTGAATTTGGCTAAAGTTTATTTTGCAAAGAGTAATGGTAAATCGAAGTGTCATCGTAGCTACAATGAATCAATACTAGAGTATGAAATTGATGAGAATTTTGGAAATCATCTCAACCAGAACTTCAAGATTCAAAAGAATTTTTGGCATGAAAGATTTTTTAATAAATACAAAAATCAATTGCAGAAAAAATAAAAATTAAAATAACAAAATAGCTTCTAAATATGAATGTTTTTAAAAAAAATATTTTATTTATTTTTTTTAAATCGGTTATTTTTATGAAAGAAACAAATAATCCTTTTCTTGTCTATATTCATTCCTAGATTTCTTGATTAAGTGTCAAGTTAGATTGTAATAATCTTCTGCAGACATACCCCGCACTTACGACATGTTACGTTCCAGACCACTGTCGTAACTCGAAGCACTACGTAGGTTTGCATGGTAGACTGCCTTTTCTTTTCTCTGTAGATTTTGGTGCACAGTCCCTTACACAAAGTTTGCATTGAAGGTCATGTCGGCAAGATATCGGAACTACGAAGCAAGTGTCAAGTCGGGATATGGTGATAATTGAAAACAGTCGAATTACGAAGCGTCACAAATTGGAAGTGTGCCTTATTTTAAAAGTGATTCTTCGTGTATTTATTATTGCAGAATTCCTTGCTTTACAAAAATCACTCAAATTATTTGAAGAGGCACGGACTGAGGCACGGACTGACCCTCTCCGTACATTTAGTTCTTAAAACATACTGCTAGGAAAATTGGCAATTTCTATCTGTAAGTTTGATAGCTATAGGAGAATTATGGGATGCTATTATGTTTCTAGTTGATTAATCATCTCTTAAATCAGCATCGTATTTTTATTGATGTTTCACCGTAACATGAAAGTTTTGTTTCTTTGTTCTGATAAGAACATTATCCAAAGGCAGGTTTGTTAATAATGCTTTTTTGTAACAAAATAATTGAACAAAATCAAGATCAGCTTACAGATCATGTACTACTAACACAAGAATCAACTAAGTTAATTTATTGTATGATAACTGCAAGTATTTTTAAATGAACAGTAAAAATTAATTAGCTGAAAGAGACACGAAGTACAAGGGATTTTTGGAAGGAACTGGAGAACCTAATTACCTAATAATAAATATTACAAGTAGACATCGATAAATAGACCATCGATAAGTAGCTCTTTTGTATGACTCTTTTGAGATAGAAGTGTTGTTAGAAGCTTCCCGTTTAAAAGTCATTCATTCCCAGGAAAGACTCCTGGAACAATATTTAACTTCACTGAAATTCAGTGAATTGCTTCGATAGAACACTAAACAATTTAGCACTAAAAATTATAAACTTGTATTTCTTTGGTATTTCGGTAAGATCAAAACCATCTCAGGAAAGTTAATATTTTGTTAATATTTAACTTAGTATTTTAAAATTTCTATATAAGAATTCAGAATTCATATCAACACAAATAATAATAATAATAATAAGTAAACATCTATATAATTATAGTCTTTCCTTTTTTTTTTGCATTTTCCCTGTATTAATGAAGATAGACCGTATTTTAGTTTTTTAAAAAAAAGTTACTTACAAAAAAGGAACTTTCTTTAAAGTCTTTATTTAATATTTTTAAGAAGATACTATTGGACCATCAATATCTAGTTTTTTTTAAAAAAAAAATATTGTTAAATTTTACATGCATAAATCCTATGTTGTTTTTTTTTAATCAATTCATTAGTGTAAGTAAATGCTACAACACTAGAGAGTGTTTCTTTTGAAGTTGGTTCATTAGCACTTGGTTCGTCCTTGGCGTTCAGCCTGTTGCTTTCAATGTAGCTGAAAAAGGGTCAGTGGTTTGGCGGCATTGTCGGAGGTGTGGTTTGAGGATGTTTCCCCAGGTCTTGTTCTGATTCACACTGGATCAGCTACAGGTTCAAGGTGGCCCCAAGGACGCCATCATCTTCTCAAGACGCCAAAGGATTGGCTCTTTTTATTATTAGACTGAACTAACTAAAGACTTTTTAACCAGTGAATAAACCAACGGAAATTGATAAACCAACTTGTTTATCAGATACAGAAATTCTAAGAATGATTTATACAAATTACTTTAATATAAATAAATTTTGATTAATTGATAAATAATCCAACTACATAAACAGAAAAGAATCTCAGATATCATCTTTAAACAAAAGTAATTACAGGTCTTAAACATTTATTGGTTTTTTTTTTTTTCTTTATGCCTATAGTGTTTCCTTACAGTATCTAGCATTACAATATATCGCTGTAAAATATAAAAAGATATTTATACTGGTTTGGAAGTTTAACTCCAATAAAAGATTGATATTTGCTTTGTAATAACTTTTAAGATACATCTTGTATATATCACGTGGATAAAAAATAATAATAATTTCTGCATAAAAAAATAGCTGAAATAACTGCAAGTCTAAACTTCTGCATCTCAGAAAAAAGTTATCTACAAAAAATGATGACAACAAAAAATGCTTTAAAATGTCACTGAATTCAAATAAACATTGCCTTTTTCTTATCACGATAATTCATAAAAAAATTTTCTAGAAAACTAAAATATTTTTTTTTGGGGGGGGGGGTGTACTAGAGTAAATTCTCTATTGATAAAGATTGGACCCATAGAAGGGAAGACACAAAACAATTACTATTTTTTTTTTACACATATACATACATTTCTTAAATATTGATGTTTGTTTAATCTCAAATGAGATTTAAGAAATGCGTTTACGCCAAAAAGTAGTCCGTAGACAAAAAGAAAATAATTAAAAAAAATAATAATAGCAGATTTTTCAAACTAAAAAAAAAATTCCAAACTAAAATATGTTTACGAAGTTTCAATTAAAAAGTTTATTTATTTTTTTATGTTAGCAATACATTGAAAGCCTACATCTAGCTATCATACGTATATTTAACTCCATCTACAGTATTTAACTCTACATTGACGGAGTTCAATAACTGAAGAAAATGCTGTAACCTCTGTCCAGCATTTTCCAAATACTGTAAAAAAAAAAAAAGTTTTTAGTTCAGAAAGTTATCAGCAAGCAAACCCCAAAATTGGTTTTAAATTATTCGATCCGCTTTAATAAGCTTCAGAAATCGAGTTCTTGAGGCAGAAAGCGAACCTTGACACCTCCTAGGTCGTTGAGAATTCTAATAAGATTTGTAGAAGCCTCAAATTCAGTTCCACGTTTTTCACTCTGACATCTAGACAAGTTAAAAAAAAAATCCTAAAGAGATGAAACTAAAGAATGGAATTAAAGATTCTACTTAAGATATTGCATTAATACATTACGGTTAGCAATAACATTTTAATACTTATAAGACTACTATTAACAAAATTTGTAAAATCTGAATTAAATTACATTAATATGATACAGGAAACTAACACAAATTCTTCACCAAACATTACTACATTTCACTGAAAGCAGCTTTTTCTGCTTCTTCAGGCATACCTTCATCTTCTAATTCGTACAAAGCAATTTAAATAATTTAAACAAATAAATATAGGCAATGTTTACAAAAAAATTAACACAAAATTAGTATTTACGTAAGCATTTAAAGGAGTAACACTCTTAAAATTGATTTTTTTTCTTCTTTACAGAATAAATCATTGTTTAACGACATTACACTGAATTAAAAGTTAACCTTGAAATTACAAATGATCTACAATAATACTTTTATATCCATTTAGACATTACTTTCTTTTCAGTTTGTTTGTTTTTTCTTAATCAACATCGGTATATTTTTAAGATTTAGCTCCAATTTTATCCTTCAAAATGTTAGCTTCATGGCCTTAAATTCATTATTATAATTACAGCCTTTCTCAGTGACTTATTTTTACAGGACGGTGGTGCTTCGAATTTTTCAATGCATTCCCTGTTCTATAAACATTTGAGTAAGATGAGAGAGATTACTTCGAATAAACGTGTAAAATACTATTATTATTATATCAAAAATACTAAAACAGAAATAAAATAAAAAAAAAAACTGTAAAATATAAGTAAGAGTTTTGAAAGTACATGAAGTCTGAATTCCTTAAAAAATCTTCCGTTTTTTTTTTCATTCTGTCTTTTTTTTAAAAAAAAGTCATACAGACTTATATTGTCTAAACTAAAAGTTTCTATTTGTATTTTTTTTTAAAATTTACAATAGCTGCTAAATATAACAGATAAAACAGATTTGTTTCATTTTCTGCAAAATAATTAGATCCTCATTTCTTTCTTCTATGTTGTTTGAATCCAATTTTAATCACACTAAAACTCACATAAGTATTAAGAGGATTGATATTCACTGATAGAAATCCAATTTATAATGTTTTCCTGCGGAAAATTTTCGTCATTTTTCTCGCGCTAATTTCTCTACAGAAAGATGTACACGAAAAAAATGTAAATATTAAAGTAAGATCGTTTCTTGTCCTTAAATATGCATCTTAAGTTTCAAGAAGATTCATCCAGCCGTTCAACAATTATTACACATGCACACAACTGTAGGATTTCATGAGCCTATTTTCTTAAGAAAGCTACAAATGCCATCGTTGTGAAAAATAATTCTTGACTGTGTGCCGTGAAAAATACAAACGTTTACACCGAGCTGCAAAATAAAAAAAATTGGAAACACACAATGGATCAGATCCAATTATCCTTGAAGATATCAGAAGTATTCTATCAAACGCAAAACAAACCATAAAAGTTCAGAAAGTAAATGCGGTTAGGGAGAAAAATAAATGGACTGCAGGAATCTGAAAATTCCTGAGACTTCATATTTGACCAGGAAACTTGAAGAACATTTCAAATTTCTCCGTTTTTCTTCCAAGGAAAACAATGTCTGGGTTTGTTGCATCGCCCGAAGCAAACAGGTGATTCAATCTAACATTTTAAAGACGACAAAATGAGACTCAGAACCAAACAAAAGGATTTGGAAATTAAAATTTTCTTTCTGTCACCGAGACTCTTAAAAAAGGTTGGAGATACGTGGAAGATTGCAGTGCAGATGGTTCCAGAGAAAATTAAAGATGACGACATTCTCATGCCCAGAAGCAAAAGAAGGGGATTCCATGCAGAACCTCCGTTTCGTTAATAAGAATTAAGAAAGGGGAAAAAATAAGAGTGGTAGGAAAAAAAAAATGGAAATTTCAGAAGTTCGCCAATAGGGATTCTATGTTGACAGTCATAAAACAGCCCTGAGTGATAATTAGTTCTATCAAGGTTAATCTAACATTATGGTGCTGTCGACGTCAATTTCTAGCTACCGAAGGAGGGTTAAGGCAGACAATTGAAATTACATGTGTGGAATCCTAGTATTAAGTGTATCAATAGGACAGACAGCGTTACATCGTTGTTGTTGTTGTCTTTTTTTCTTTTCTTTTAAGAATACAGGCGGAAAATTGACGAAAATTGAACACTTGGTGAATCACTTTCTGACAGACGAAGATTTGTTTGGTCAACCAATAAAAAAAATAAGAAATAAAGAAATTGGATCTACCACATTGCAAAATGAAAAATTTGCATCCTGTATTACTGAATTCTTGTGTTCGTGTGTCGTACTTTTGAACATTATAGCATTAAGAATAATATAAAGCGAATTGTTATAATAGCAATGGAAATCAAATTTACGTAAAAAAAAAAAAAAAGAAAGAGCTTAACCTGAAGAAAGAACTTAAAACCTACTTGACTTGAAACGTTATTTCTTAAAATTTCCTTATTTTTTGTTTCCTTTATTTTTATTTGTAAAGTTATGAAAACGACAATAAGGAAAGCTAAGCAATTGCAATAAAAGTCAAATTAAATTTCAATTTATTCTCTTTAAATATAACATAATAGTCATTTAATGATATTAAAGCAGGTCAAATTATCTCTTCAAAATATATGGTATAAAAAGTCACTTTTTAAAAAATGATAATTTCACTTATATACGTAAAAAAACTTTTCTTCTTTTCTCTCTAAATATCATTATTTATAATTATTAACCTTTAAACAAAACTTTAGTTTAAACAGTTCCTAATTGGAATTGATTGATTGATTGATTGAACAATTCCTAATCGTCCATAATTGGAAGAAATGGACTGAAACCGATTTTTGTATAAAAAGTCCAGAGTAATTAGGGTTCAACGTTACCAATAACTATTAGAATGGAGGAAAATACTGAAACTGTGCATAAAATTAGTTTTTAAGATAAAAGAAGGTCACGCGAGAAAAGTAAAAAAAAAAATCTACATGAAACTGCGAGAAGAAACCTGTATGTCATGTTCTTCAGTGCTAAGAATCCTGTAAGATCTTAACTTATTTAACTTTTAAGAACGTGATTATTACTATTTCATCTAATTCAGTCAAAGAAACAGAACATTGTATGAATAGGACTATGTTGTACGAATCGTTTCAGAATTCAATCGAAAAATTTTGTTTTCTGATTGAAAAAGAAATTTACAATAGGAACACCCAAATGATCACGTTAGCGCTACTTTGTCAAGAAAAATGGAGATTAATCCGAGTCAACTACTGCGCAATAAAAGGCATTTCTTGATTGATTACTTAATGGTTAGCATATGAAGGAAAACTGAGTAAATTTTCATCAACCTAGGAACAAAAATTAATTCAAAATACTATTGTGAAACGATTTTACCCCAATGCTATCTGAAGTCAAAGAAATAAGAGGCAACTTTATATTTACGCAAGAAAGAGAGGTTCTTATGCTGCTTAAGAAACTATAACCGTTCTGAAAGACAAATCCATTTTTTTTCATTGAATCAGAGGCCACCGTGTAGTCCGGACTGAAATCCTGTTGATCATTTTGTGTGGTCTGCCTTCAAGGCGAAAATCTATCATCACAAATGAACTGTTAAGGGCCCCGCAAAATTCCTCTTGCCCGAGGCCCCGCACTCTCCTAGCGCCGGCTCTGCGAAAAGGTTCCATATCTAAGGCAATTTCAACTTGAATGAAACAGATTACAAGCCATTATCGATGAAAATGGAGGAAATACTGAACAATATGATGGAAATTAATCCACTTTAATAACACTTTTTTTAAAACCAAATTTTTTATGAGATAATTCAGTCCATTAAGTGAAACTTGTTAACATTGTTCTAAATCTTATTTTTGAAGAGAATAAAGTTAAGCTTAATTTTTATTTTATTCCAACTGCTTTATTCGTGAATTTGTGCGTTTTTGTTTTTTTTTAATATTTTTTTTGCCTACTTTGTACAGACTGACTGATTTGATAGATCCTATAGTCCTAACAAAAGGAAAATTTGAGTCCTGTGTGTGTTTGCCAGTCAGTTTGCTGCGACAAAGAAAACAGAATTAAGGGTGAATCTGCTTTTGCGTACTACAACACTAAAAACCTAACCAAATAATTGCAAATTTATGTAATAGTTCAAACTTATCTAAGAGGCAAACCGCTGAACAGAAAGAAAAAAATAAATAAAGAAAATATTTTGTAACTGCGGTTTAACGTTGTAGGTGAAAAGTAAAGAGAAAAAAAAAAGTAAGCGTTCTCACACCCACATTTTGAATCGTCAAGAATGGGAATCTGGAATAGCTGTTTTGTCGTCATTAAGACTCGTCAGCTAGGTTTATCTAGTTGATGAACAACTCAAAAGTCTGAAAGAACCGATCTCGTGCTCCTGGTAGTGGCACTCCAAGAATCAATGGAATAAATAGTTTTCTTTTTTATGAAAAAAAAAAAAAATATTAGCAAATGATATATATTCGAGTAACAAAAAAATTAAATAAAACTTAATAGTAAACAACGACACTTAACACTTACGAACTCGCGATTTTATCTTTTCGAGACGAAATAATATTTTGAGAAGCAATAAATAGGAAGGATTAAAATTCTAATTTTAAAAAGGCAATCTTTAATAATAACCATGAAATAAATAAAGAGGGCGGGAAGGATGTCGAAATAAGTGGGGAAAATTGGACAGGCCAGGAAGACTCGAGAAACGGATTGAACGAGAAAAGAAATCTCAGCCTTCATTTAATAAAGAAAACAAAAAAGTAAACTTTTCTTAATTCAGAAACATAAGAAGAAAAAAAAACCCTGTAAATTACTAATGTAAACCAACATTAATTAACATTAATAAATGCGAAACAGCTGTTGTAAGACTGATAAGAAAAATATATGTACTTTTATTAAATGCTTAAT
>JAFIDM010086184.1:0-17265 GCA_023159025.1 Thereuonema tuberculata
GTACTGCATGGTGTGCTCGATACATTGTATAATGCAAGGTATAGACTGGTTCGATATCGTTCAATTTTATCTACCTCAACCCTCCATATATGATAAAATTTATAGAAAACAACAAAATTGAATGAGAAAAGTGAATTAGTAGCATTATCTGTAATTACAATCCCTTCTGTATTTGGAATTTTTATATGTGAATTAATTTAAAACAATGTTTTTTTCTAATTTCAATTTCTGAACTGATTTGTACAAAATGTTTTCAATCAAAGATTTTCTTAGACTTTTCATAGAAAAACTGCAAAATTATCAGTGTACAAGAATTGTAAAAATGCCCTTTGCAATATTTCATACACTGAGAATTCCACATTACTTCTATCCATTAAATTTCTGATAATATTTTTTTACTTTAAACATGTGATTATAAGATGTATTTAGAATTTGTGAAGCTTTAAAAAAGCACAACATGCTTTTATTATTTTTGTGACATTTTTTATTTCCATGAATCTAAAGTGAATAAGCATTATTCTATAAGCAGATCAATCAGTGATTACCATTAAATGCAGTATAACAGCATGTATTTGAAACAAAAAGAAACTCAATGAAATATTTAGGCCACTTAAAAGGATAGAACAACTAAGTTACCTGGACATTCAGTTGCAAGGCTGTGGATGTAATCTTTGTAATACAAAAGAATAAAATAAACTTGGAAATCTGAAAAGAACAAAAAAACATACTGATTGAATTACCTTCAATACTTTTTCTTCTCAAACTTACAATAAAAAATAATCTAAAAATTGAATGCAATGTTATTTTATCAAACTTTGATCATTTTGAAAAAGTTTTATTTTATTCTATACAGTAATTTTTCATAATGGAAGGTGTTTTACGTGTGTTTTAAGTTAACATGGAATGACTGGGTTCTGGCCACCACACACAGTTCTAATAAAATACATAAATAAGAATACAATAAATGCGAACGCTTTCGAAGTGATCTATACTTCGTCCTCAAGCGGAGAAATGAATAACATATTCGAAAAATAAGAAATGAGATCCAATGGACGTTTGAGTTGGACGGAACCATTCGGGATTTAGGGGTGTTGGCATTGGGCCCTGCCGCCAGGGGCTAGGAAAGGGAGTGGTGAAGAACATCGTAGAGAGGGAGAGAGATGAAGGGAACAGCGAATCCCAGTTATGAAAACAAGAAGGGGGAATATAAAAAAAAAAAAAAAAAAACCAAGATGGCAAATGCATTGGCAAGCAGTACAGAATTGAAGTTAATGAAAAGGAGCAAGGAACTTCCGTGGTTGGAACTATTTGTGGAATCCGTATTGGGGAATAGTGAAAACTGATAGGTTGTTGTTGTAACACAGCCTGTCAGTGATAATAAAGAAGGTTTCTTTGCATTTGCGCTTGAAATGGTTATTCTTTCGACAAATGATGGTGGGATTGTGGAGGTCCAGACAATGAATGAAGGTTAGATAATTAGTATCACCCTTAATGACGGCATTGGAGTGTTGGGCAACCCGCATTTTTAAGGCTTGGCGTGTTTCGCCGACATAACGGCAGGAGTTGCGCATGCATGAAATGGTGTAAACGACGCCTGTGGAATTGGTGCCGCGGTCATCACAATGATCCCGGGTTAATAATCGATTAAGGGGTTGGGAGATCGGGGAGGTGAGTACGATGTTGAGACCTCGAAGGATGTTTTTTAGAGCCGGAAAGATGGAGGGGTGGTATGGGACAGACAAATAGATGTTTCGGGGGCTGGTATTGTGCTGGAGGGGGGGGGTTGTATATTAGGTTAAGGGACGTGGCAATATTATGTAGGATGAAGTTAGTGGGTAATCGTTAGTGGACAGGATGTGAGTCAGCTTACTGATCTCACTCCAGAACAAATGCTCGGAGCTCGAAAGGAAAAAAGCTCGATTGACCGCCATGTGTACAATGTTCCTCTTGAATGCAATAGGGCAGGCGGAATGAAAATTGAGAGTGACTCCCATGTGGGAAGGCTTCCGATAGACGGAAGTTTGGAAGGAATTATGTTTCCTATAGACCAGTGTGTCCAAAAGAAGTTTGAAATGGGTGTTGTTTATAAATTAGATTGCCTGAACTGCGATTCGTTCTATCTTGGGGAGACGAAAAGAACAGTTCAAGAACGCATGGGGGAACACGAATATTATATTAGACAAAAATTAGTAAAAGAATCAGAAATTGCTGAACACTGTAAAGACAAGCAACATTGTATCAATTGTGAAGTAAAAATTTTATATAATGAAACAAATACAAAAATTAGAAGAACAATAGAAAGCCTATGTATCAGAAATTCAAAAGAAAAAAATCTTAATAGATGTGATGGAATTAAAGTTAGTGAAAATTTGGTAAAATTGGCTAGAGAAATGATTAACAAAAAATTTGTAACATCTAACAAAAAGGTAACAATTGAAAAATTAAAGTGTTAAATTTGTGATTATTATATTGTAGAGTATGATCTTTTATTATTATTGTATTAACGTTTTTTAATTGTTAATATCAATATTTTAAAGTCATTGTAGTAAAAGAATCTCGTTCATTTATTGTTATAATGTAAAAAGGCTTGAAGAAGGGGAGACGGTAAATTTTATCTCCTTGAAAATTCGTTTTTTCAGTTAATAAATGTAGATTATGACATTTATTTTTTGGTGGATGATGTTTAATAATATATATAGAGAAGATTTAAGGAAGAAGTATAGTTTGTTTGTATATAGTAAACTAATTATCTAACCTTCATTCATTGTCTGGACCTCCACAATCCCACCATCATTTGTCGGGAGAATAACCATTTCAAGCGCAAATGCAAAGAAACCTTCTTTATTATCACTGACAGGCTGTGTTACAACAACAACCTATCAGTTTTCACTATTCCCCAATACGGATTCCACAAATAGTTCCAACCCCGGAAGTTCCTTGCTCCTTCTCATTAACTTCAATTCTGTACTGCTTGCCAATGCATTTGCCACCTTGGTTTTTTTTTTTTTTTTTTTATATTCCCCCTTCATTCCAAATTTCCCCTTCTTGTCTTCATAACTGGGATTCGCTGTTCCCTTCATCTCTCTTCCTCTCTACGATGTTCTTCACCACTCCCTTTCCTAGCCCCCGGCGACAGGGCCCAATGCCAACACCCCTAAATCCCAAATGGTTCCGCCCAACTCAAATGTCCGTTGGATCTCTCTTCTTATTTTCGAATATGTTATTCATTTCTCCGCTTGAGGACGAAGTGTAGATCACTTCGAAAGCGCTTGCATTTATTGTATTCTTATTTATGTATTTTATTAGAACTGTGTGTGGTGGCCAGAACCCAGTCATTCCAAGTAATTTTTCATGTTGCCAACTTACCCATTTTAAAACTTTAGAAAGTTTTCAAAAACTTCCAAATTTTAAATATAAAAACAGAGATTTTAGTTAAATAATTTTCTTCTTGTTCTGTATAACAATAACACATGCATATAACTTTAAAAAAAAGAGTTTAAAGTCAGTTTTAGAGACAAGAGTACATTGATTGATGACTTACGATCTATCATCGTAATTTGAGATCTGTCTGAAATAAAGATTAAAATATTAAATTTGTGCACAGTTTTGTTAAAAAATTAAACAGAACGGAAAATGCATATGATTAGGTTAAAAAAGTTTTTTAAACATTAAAAATACATGGCACTACCGGTTTCACTCTATTCAGAGCATTTTCAAGGTCTCCATGCTGCAGATATTATATATTGTCATCTTAAAACAAGAAGAGCTAATGTTACAATTATTCAACTTTTGGAAGAGGGCTGATGGTATATGATAATGAAAATAATTATTATGAAATTTTCAACTGGCAGTCAGCAGTTTGCAGATTAAGCACTAATTTCTTTGGAAAAAACAATCCTCAATTAAGATAAAATCTTAAATTCATTCAATGAGCAGATTTGCTGTCTGGTCCTAACATTATATGGCCTGGATAAAGAGATTTATTAAATGGATTTTATTTATATCTGTCAATTTACCACTGCTGCAAAACAAAATTCCTATAATTTTGAAAGGCTGATCCACAAACAAGAAAAATTTTAAACTTATTTATTTATTTTTTGTCAATTTAGTGGAATAAAAGTGAATCTCAATATTAATAAGGTTTTAAATCAAAATATTAGTACTAACATCATTTATGTTTGGTGTCTTTTCCAGCACTGTTAAGAAATTTTTCAAATTGGATCTTCTCCTGAAATTAAAATAGAAACAAATTAGAAAGTTTAATTTCAATTTAAATCAGAAGAAATTAAAAATTCTTTTATTCTTACATTTAATTTATTTATTTATATCCAATGGCTAGACTACTGGCTTTTTGTCTAAAGAAGAATCATTAACTGTAAATTGAAGGGCCCCAAGGACAAAGGTGTTAAGTAACATCTTGGCAGTTTCGAGATATTAAAAGTTAAAGTTTGTCTGCTACCTGGAAATAATAATTTATTGTGAACAATATACAGCTTAATTATCACTAATAATTCAAAATTGTCCTGACAAAACCATGATTTTGTTGAACCACATTTATTGGTCGAAAAGCTTTGTTAAAGCTTTTAACAGAAATTTTATGAAATTGTCGCTTAACACCTTTGTCCTTGGGGCCCTTCAATTATTGTTATAGATACATTAAAGGAAGTAATCCTAGAAACATAGAAGAAAGTAAGTGAAACATCCAAGGAATCAAACCAAAATCAAGGAGTAATGTAGTTCGAACTGTTTGGTTATGCCTAGACTTCCTTTTAACCATATAGCAAATGAGAATCATCCATTCTTATGAAATAGACATCATTTTTGTACCCTTACTGTTCACCTTATCTCCCAGCTAAGATTGAGTGATCTGTCCAGGTACTTTTCAGAATTTTGATATCTAATAGATTAGGACTTAGTTTCTTGAGCAATATGAATGCAAGGAAATTTTCCAATGTAAAAATTTCTGAAAGATTTTAAATTCAAACGATGTTCCTATAAATCTTTAATTACTTTTTGAAGTCTATTTCTTGCCTCATGTTTCCAATTATTAAACTATGTTCAATTTAAATTTATCTAGTTTAATCATTCAAAATTTTATTAACAGTTATTGTAACAGTATATTCTGTAAAAATCAAATTTTACACTTTGTATCTATGAATCAAAAATTGTGTCATTTACTTACACTAACAGTTTTTATCTTTACTGTTTAGCCTTTCAATATTATTATTTTTTTTTTTTTCACTTACACTCCTTCCAAAAAAAATTAAAAATAGCAAGACTATAAAACTCCAAAAAGTACAGTTTATATAATTTCATCGTAATGCCATTACAGAGGAACTTTTATTTTAATAGTAAAATTAATGAGTTAAGATTTCTTGTTTTTTTAGTGACCCATTTGGGAGCTATTGTGATAGCGACCAAAATTGGTAGCTATTGCATTTATCCTGTCCGTCCTTCCATGTCTGTCCACCCCTAACAACTCCCAAACAGAAGACAAACGGATTTCACCATCGTATTCAGAGGCCCAAAAACTAGGAATGGTTTTTTTTTAAGAGCACCCCCCCCCCCCATGTTCGAGAAATTTGGAATTGTTTTCATCTGATTTCCGCTATTAGTTTAAACATTAGAAATGCAACCATTTCATTTCATTTCAGTTGTCAGCTATAGCTTAATCGTTAAGGTTTCGGACTTTTTTTTGTTTTGTTTTTTTTTGGGATGGGGGAGTTCTCTTAATCTTTTTTTCTCAATGTCCATGTAGGATTTTTTCTATTTCTCATTCTTCTTCTAACTTTTTTTAATTTTTTCTTAAGTTATTGTACTTCTTTTTTTTATTATTATTTTAATTTTTTTATATTATTATGGGTCGCCCTTAAATTTATGCTTTAGAACAAAATTATATTCACTTGTTTTTCTTTAGCATGCTTCCTTCTTCCATACTATTATAAACCAACTATTACAATTTGGTGATTTTCCATGGTCTAATCCGCTATCCCAGAACAAAAAGAATCAGCTGTTAATTGCAAAGATGACAAAAAAAAAAAAAAATCACCATTATTTTATCTATAAACAGATTGGAGTATCCTTTCATCCACTAACCCCTACAGCAAAGATAAATTACTTGTAACAAAGTCAACCCTCTCCCGAACTAGTGAACTTCATTGTTCTAAAAGAATATACAGTACAACCTCGTTTATCGATCAGATAAATCAATCAGATTTGTAGACATTTTTTTTTTTATTTAATGTTCACATAGATGATAATTTTAACTATGATAACAAGAACATAACTATAAGTACGCCAAACATTCGCTTTTTATTTTGATTAAATGTACAGTTCCTGCATAGATTGTACAATAAATTATGGTGATAAAATGCTTTTTGTCGAGTTTAATAAAGCTTTACTAGAGTGTCACAGTATTGAGTATCGTAAGAAATGCTAAGTCTGCTTATTTAAGGATTTGTTTTGCTTATTACCCATACTACCCGGATTTTCGATTTTCCAGATTGCCTTTGGTCCCAGTTAATCCGGATAAACGAGGTTGTACTGTAATAAGTAAATTCTTTATTTTCACACCAATTCTTCATTCATAAGCAATTTAGAGAATGCTAGTCATTTGGAAATAATTAAATGTTACACAGAATTGAAAGCACTTACTCATTAGAACCACTGAAGTCCATCAGCATCACAAGACCAAAAATCCAACTCTCTATCACCTGGGGAAACTGATGTTGCTCCTTCTGTTGTCTAAATATAAATAAATAAATAAATTCTGTTGTAAAAACATACATTGCTGTGATATCACAAATCTACTATCCGAAAATTTAGGACACTTCTTTCTTGTTTTTCTCTTATAATATAAATTTTATTTATAAAATTTAATTCTAAAAGAAATATATTAAAGATTTAAAAATTCTATGGTTAAGTCACACTAACCTGATATTTGAACACCACTGAAAACATAAATTCACAGCAACAAAAATAGATCCACTCAAGCCACTAATATCTGCACAAATAAGTCGTTTTTCCAATTGTCTGTAATGATACTAAATAGATATAAAAAAAAAAAATATAATTTAAGGATAAGCAGTAAGCAATCCATATGAAGCAAAAAATAAATAAAAAAACACACACACACTGTAAAAAGCTTGGAAGAGACATAATATAGGTAATCAAAAGAGAACATCTTTTTAATTTACAGCTACTAAAAAAAAGTATTTAAAGATTTCAATAATTATGTATTGTTGTTTGGACTAAAGCCAAGTTTGTAGTTTTGCAAAGCATCTTTTATGTATATATATCCCCAGCTCAATTGATCCCTTCTAATATCTTAACCTCCTCAATGTGGATGAAACTTTTTAAAGAATCTTTCATTATTATTTTGCTGATATTTCTAAATTGAAGTATACAGTTATTGTGAGAGGTTGAACAGATTATTAGTGGTTAAAGCTGTATTTTCTAAGGCTTTTAATCATAAGTATAGTCAAACTTCTTTGTAATGAGATCTCAGCTATTGCAGGCAAACAGAGGCTGCTTGGTTGGCAGTGATTTATTCAAAAGCAACATTCACAGTTAAAGGACCATGATAGCCGGAGTGCTTCATGAATACATTGAACAGTAACTTAATGGATGCATGTTGTTAATATAGGCTCAAGTTCAGAAATACTATAAAAAGTCTTTGTATGAAGCCAAACAAAATGATCCCAAATTTTGAATTTATCCCTGTTTAAATAAAAGATCTTGCTAAAAAAAATTCACTATTTAACTGAACTGCTTTTTTAAATTTTTAAGACTATTTTAAAAATACCTCAATATACTTCATCATCAATTTTTAAATAATGATTTTTTTCCCCTGTGATTTAATTCTGTAGTGACAATCAGTCAGATAAACGTAAGTCATGTTTTTTCATTACTGTATTTACCTTTTCCACAAATAGATACAATACCTGTAAGGTATGATGAGCTGGAAAAAAATGCATATTCCTAACAACAACGAGTAATGGTGATATTTAATACTTTTTATCACTCCCTGATACTGTTGTAATCCTATTGTATTTACTTTGATAGATTCAAAACTCAATTATTTGAAAAATCCTCTCACACAACTTTTTTTATACTCATTTTAATTTAGAAAAAGTGGGTTGTTTCTATAATTAAAGTTTAAATCTGTGAACAAAAATAACTGGGTAATAATTATGACTGTTGGCAGAATCAGCTTCGAAACCTCAAAGGTTGATTCAAAATAAAAACAGATTTAAATGTTGAATTAATTCTATTTCTGAATTTAAGTCTGGGATTTTCGTGTAAAATAAGAATATTCTGAACAACATCAAAGAAAATACATCTGCAGTTAAGGAATAAATTAATTCCAAGCAGAGTCCTTGGATTATCTTTGAAACCATAAAGTAACTTGTGGGGAAATTTCTATTTCGTACTGAATGGTTTAATTAACAAGGGCTCTCTTAATGTCCCTAACATGAAGCAAGAGACTAAAACTAAAGAAAAACCAATACAAACCACTAAAGATGTTATTACAATTGGACATTCTTCAAACAATTTTTTAATAAGTTTTTGGTTGCTTAAAGACTCAATTTGGAAAATACCCTGAAATTTGAGATGAAAAAAAAATAAAAATAATTACTATTTCACATTTTTTAAAGGGCTGTTCATAGGTCAAATAAAAAAATAGTGTCATATTAATATAAATAAATTTCATTGAAAAACAAAAACTGCCTAATTCAATCCAAATATCTTTTGAAATATAATTTAGCTTTTAAATGTATTAGGATTCAGGCTTTGCCATGAAAACAACAACTTAGTAATTAAGATTATGGATTAAAATTGAAAAACAAATGTAAAGTTTAATACAGTAGAGCATCGATTATCCGATTATCAATCAACCGAAACATCGATTAACCGAAGGCGTTTCAGCAGACCAAAAATTAAAAAATTAATTTACGAATTACTTAATTTCTTTCCAAGGGATAGGTCTGATGATGGGACATAGTTCCCGAAACGCGTAATGACAAAAACAACATAAAATAAGGTCATTTATTATCTAAAACGTGACTTGGACCATAATTAGCAGTGTTTAAAATACAATATAAGGTTTTATGTTTAATATGTATCACTGTTTCTGTGTTTCATATTGCTCTTATGACACTGGTACATTTTTTTTGTAAATTATCGGCTATCTGAAATATCAGTTATCCGAACACCCCCATGCAGCATTGCTTCGGATAATCGATGCTCTACTGCAGGGGTCGGCAACCTTTTGTTGTAAGAGGGCCAAATATTTTATGTGGAGATTACTGCGGGCCGCACTTGGGCCAAAAAGGGCCAAAATCTTATTTTAACAACCAAAAAAAAAAAAAAAAGGAAAATCTTATTTTAACAACCAAAAAAAAAAAAAAAATCTGAAGACGCCCCGCGGGCCGCACCAAAACGCTTCGCGGGCCGCATGCGGCCCATGGGCCGCGGGTTGCCGACCCCTGCTCTACTGTATCATGATGTGATGTATATAGATGAACCTTAACTAAAAATATCAGCATTTCTTATCAAAATGCAAACTTGAAATTGTAATTACAAAGCAAAAGATTTTGGCTAAGAAGTAAGCTTTCTTTCTTTATAAATGTTACAGTAATTATTTATTAACAAATTAATAAATGAAAGCAATGTTGAACTGAATAATACAAAGCATTACTTAAGAACTGACAAAATCCAGGTCTTTGTTTTTTTATAAAAAGTGAAATTTTGCTGTATGTGAAGTTAATACATTATAGACTCAGGATTTCTAAGTTTGGGAAAATATACTTTAAGAAAATATAAAAGTTTCAAGTAAAAATAAACAGACATAATCCAGAATTGGATAAACCTCAAAGACTTAGTGTCTGATCTTGAAATTTCAATACGTGATAAAATGTTCCATCATAAGATATCTCCTTCTATGTTGATCCTTTTTTTCTTCATTGTTCATTCCAGGCACCACTTGTCTACAACAACTTATCTGTTTTTATATCTGCACAACTGGGAAAGTGTTCAGGTTTGGCAGGAAGGATGTTTGCCCTTGTCCCCATTGAATTGCCACATTCTTGGAAATATTTTTAGAAAGAATGTCTGGGGGCACAAATGTTTTATCCATGAACAAATACAAAGAAGAAAACGATTCTTTTAAAGAACTCTGAAAGATATCTTTATTCAAAAATAAAAATTAAACATTTCCTGCGAGAAACTGTCTTAAGTCTTTGTTGACCAAAGACAAACAAACAGGACAAAACAAGTCCTTTCTGTGGAGTACTGTGAAACTAAGTAACTATACTGAATAGAATATTAGTATGTTGTTGTGTTTTCTTGCTGCCTTGGATATCTAAAAGAATTAGAGCATTATCTCTATCTTTATGGAAAGCTTGGTTACTAAAGAATATTTTAAATGTGGCTGATGTAATGAAGCATAAGCCACTGTTGAAGCTTTGTCTGTAAGGCAATATAAACCAAATAAAAGATTAAAGAATTTAGGTTTTTTTGATTGAATGATAGGAACTGCACAAAGGCACCTTCCACCATCAAAATCCTGACTTTTCCACTGATTATAAGGTTTGCCAAACCATCTAGTTTTTCCAATAGTTTTCCTATACAACAAAAACAACTTATCTGTGAGTTTTCAATTGTATTCTCTTGCTTCTCTTATTATTTTTTGGGAGAATTTTTGTAGATTGGAAATGAATTTGACAGTAAACTATTCATTACATTTGTTGGTCCTAATTTTCTTAAGAGCAGAGAACAGAGAGGCTCATATTCCTTCCTTGCTTTGCTTCTTTGATTTGATCAAAAAGCATCTTTTTGTTTAATAATACAATCCACATAATGTTTTCTCTGTCAATTAATAACTGGAATATCAATTATGAAATTGTTTTTCCTACACCACTAAGCAAATCACTAAAATAATGAAAACAATGTAATAATGCTCAACTTAACTTAATGAATAAGCTCTTGTAGTAGAAAAGTTCCATTACTTACTTTCCATAAATATTCAGCTACAGAAATATGAAGGCAAAATTCACAATTAAGTATGTAACGCTGAAGTAGAATAAGAGATATAAACAAATAATTATTACAAGTTAATTATGCAACCTTAAAAAAAAACAACAAATAAGTAAAACCAACCATTTCCATAATTTGATCTAAGAATGTTGTTAAGAAATTATTATTTTTGACTTTTTATTAGAATTTTAATAAATATCTGTAATTAAGTTATCATAGAAAAAATCCCTTATCCTTTAAATATTAGAGATTGAACATCTTACTTAAATACAGCTTCTTCTTCTTCTGATTTAATATTTTTGTTGTTAAATTTTTCATTATGCAGTAAAAAGTGTAAGATTTTTATTTTCTGAGTGTAAATTCATTCAGACATATAGTTAAAACAACAGGCTTATATGTAAGTCTTACACTATCTTTACAATAGATAACTTATAAGGTTAAATCTATTAAACAAAATACTAACTTGCTTTAATAAAATTAGTATTTCTACACAATCCCATATAAAACTGTCATTCTAACATTCCAACCAATATATATGTACTAATATAATAGATAGAAAAAAAAACTGTTATTATAAAAAAGGGGAATACAGAGAATGTACAGTTTTTTTTCCTTTAACACCTTGAGTTATCAACAAGAATCTGAGACAGTTATTTCGTCCTTGTTACGACTCATCAGCAAAATTTACCCATTGATAATCAATTGAGAAAAGAATGAAAAGCAATTGGATCTCACTCTGTTTCTGGGAGTGAGACCCCTAAAAGCAGACAACAATAAGAAAATCAGTGTACCCAGCACACCATCCAAACCATGGCCAGCTAACTGCTAGGCACAAAAGGCATTAAATATAAGGATAAAACAAAACAAGGACCCATTGGTTTTAAATAGGAACCAACAGTGCATGTAATGAAACATGAAAAAAGAGAAATACAAGGAATGCAGTTATCATCAACTGATAAACTCAAGGTGTGGAAGATAAAAACTGTGCCTTCCCTATAATCCCTCTTTTTCATGTTTCATTACCTGAATGTAAATGTTTCTGTGGTATTATCAGTTGATTTAATGAATGCCTGGACATAACAGCTGATTAAGTGTTAAATGATGTTATAATAAATATTGTTGTGAGCCTGACAACAATTTAAACCTAAAGATCTATTACATCGTACTTTTAGGTGTGACACAGCACAATTTGAAGCAACAATATGGATAAGATAGTTGGAATCATTTTGAGGATACTGATAAACACAATGAAAAGTTTCAGATAAAAACCAAAACTCTCCACAATAGCTGAACAAAAGCATAGACAAGCATAGTTTGCAATTATGTAATAGTAATAGAGATATTTGGAACAATAAACCTAAGATTAAGTTGTGCCTGAAGGAGGACTGCCTATTGATGTGATATTGGAGATCTGAAAGGAAGCTACTGAATCCAGAGGAGTTACTAGAAATAAAACTCAACTACATTTTGGAAATAATATCACTGGACTTGAATGGAGAACATTCCTGCTATAAAGGAGATTTTCTGTCCAAAAAAATATGATGAAATGGCTAATAGTAGTGAAATGACATGATACATCCTCACTGAGTTGTTTAAAAGATTATTAATACAGCTTATTGTTGAAGAAGACGGCACTGCAGAAGGACAAGGGCAAAGATGACGACAGCTTATTTGATTAAGTTGAAACGATTTTCACCTTTAAAGACTTAACAAGGTAAATTTTCCTCTAGATACATAATTTTAAGTTTCATTTCGACATAGAAGAAGAAACTAAACTCTATCAATGACTTTATTCTAAGACTCAATTCTAATTCAAATTGTGAAGACAAGGCAGTGTCGCCATTAAATTGCTATCTAACTCTAATTTGACAAATTAAGTGTATTTATACAAAATGTTGTAAATTTGCAAATTAATGTTACATTTACTTAAATTTGTATGAGGATACCCTAGAAAACTAAGGTTAAAAAGTCATCTATTAAATACTTAAATTTAAAGAATTGTTGGCACTATTTATTATATTTTGAATTCTGAAAGTTTTGAAGTTAGTAAAATATTTCCAAAGTTTTATTTCTCAGACAATTGGAGCTAATATCTCACTGCAGGCCTAAGACATAGGTTGTCTTACAATTTCCATCTTCCCATTTTCTACATAACAGTATTCAATTCCTTTCAGTTTCCTCTGTAAGAAAAAAATGCCGTGTTCAACAAAATTATCTTTGATGTTTCAAATGATAGAATAGAGTGATTTAATAGCAACTTCATCTTGGATATATAAATGAACTTGAAGAAACTTTTTGAAAGTATTGTTTCACATTCTAATATGTATCTGTACAAAACTTAGAATTGCTCCTCTTAAAAGCATGATATAAGACACAGTGAAGATACAGTAAGAAACTTCTCGTAATTTATATACAATACATAGGTATTTGTCTTGCTCAGATATAAAGAAATTAAAAACAAGGACACTTATTAAAATTATTAGCACACATAACAAAAGTACGACAATCAATTCATATTTAAAAAAAATCTAAAATAATAAAACACTTATCAAGGATAGTTTCAACCGTCTAACTGCAAACATGCATATATATTATTCAGGATGTTTCATGTGATGTGATTAATAAAACGGTCAATTGGAATATCACATGGAACATCTTGAATCATACATATGCATGTTTTTGCTCTCTGTCCATTGAGCTGAAGATAATCCAGAGGTTGAGGGTTGAAACTGTCCTCGATAAGTATTTTTTTATTTTTTAGATTTTTTAATATGAATTCACCTTCATACTTTTATTATGTGTCGTAATAATTTTAATAACTGTCCTTGTTCATAGATATTTCAACCCACACACATTAAAAGTTACTTTAAAGAAAAAAAAAAGGGTCAGACAGAGATCAAAGGTGAAAAGATGGTCAGAGAATTACCAGATACATAAACCAAAGATGTCGGAAAAATGATTCAATGAAATAAAGATTTTTCCACTTACTATTACTATTTGATGTTAACATACATGAAATTGGTATTACAATATAAAATCAATCTATTTTAGGTATATCAGTTGGTGAAGCTGATATATGATATATATACTCACCAATTTTGAATTAATTATGGCACTAACTATGTCTATAGTACTTTCTGTAACTTCATAATCATATTTATCTTTGAATAACAGATAAGGAGGCAAAGTCTGTGCAATCCTACAATAAAAACAAAAAAAAAGTTAAAATCATCTGCCTTATTTGAAATGTCCTTAAGGCCTACAATTACCAAAATTTTGAGTGAAAAGATGATACAAAAGTATTGTATCTATGTGCATTTATAATTGGGAACACAGATAATGACAGCTTCTTTACGCATCTGATTAAGAATTCGCACACTGTCAGAGGAGTGGCAATAAACCTTGGAGGAGAATCTGTTGGTTAAGTAATCTCGTTATGTGAAAAAAGAATAAAGAAATTGCACATTTCATTCATGCCTTGAGTTTTTGTCAACAGGAATCAGGGACAACTGTCTCTTTCTTATTAGGACTCATCAGCCAGATTTACCCATGTTGATGATCATGAGTACTAATAAGAACGAAACAGTTGTCCCAGATTCCTGTTGACGATAACTCAAGGCATGAATGAAATGTGCAATTTCTTTATTCTTTTTTTTTTTTCAGTTTGTATATGTTACATATAATCTGGTTTGCTATCTTGCTGTAGGAAATATTAAGGTTTATATCCAACTAAAAATAATTCTAGAATTCTATGAAAAGGAAGTAATGAAGTGGATGAGGATAACTGGCCACTTTATAGGAGCAGTTACTGCGAGAAATGTAATTCTGAATTGATTAATCACTATTTTTTTTTCAGGAAGAAAATTAGTTATATAATTTTAATTGCAGTAAAAGTATTCAGCAATTATATGTAGCCAAGGTCATCAATGAATGGCAGTGTAGTCTTGTCACACAGTGATTCTTTGTACTCTCAGCCTTTCAAGTATCCTGGCCATTGCCATGATCTGAGACCTACCACCTCTAGGGAATGAAAGCCTAGGTGCGTTGTTTTGAGACTCAGTAAGAAACTTGGAAATGTTGGCCACTGCCCATCATGCCGGCCAATGCATGTTGGTGAGTAGCCCATCCAAGTTCGTTCACCAAGTTCTCACATGACTAACAGCTGCAACGCATGAAAATATGGAATCAACCCTAGACTATTTTCCCAGTTGGTTTCCTGTAAGCCTTAAAAAGGAGTTAAAGAGTCTTCTTCCAGTTAACACAAAGCCATTATATATATAAGGGTACGAAAACAAACAGCTTTCATTAAGTAATGTGTGTCTGGTCTTGCACTGATATGGTGCTACAGTCGTTTTAGTGCTGTGGCTGGTAGACAATCATTCATGGAAGGGGGCCATTGCCACCTGCCTATTTGGAGTGTTGTGCATTAGAGAAGATGCTCAAAGTTCTACACAATAGTGGCATTGCCAAAGCATTGACTGCTGCACTCGTTCAAAAATGGTAGATGTAGTACGGATGGTGTTGCAGGCTTTGACAAATTGACGCAGTTCATCGGACTGAATCAACAGGTGTGGTGTACACAAGGCTCTTTACATGGCCCTAACAGAAAAAGTAAATTAGATTAATATCTGGCAATCGTGCAGGTCATGGGATGGGACCTCAATTACCTCCTGCACATTGCCAAACGACTGTAGCACAGTATCGGTGCAAGACCGGACATACATTACTTAATGAAAACTGTTTGTTTTCACATCCTCTATCTACCAAATTCTTCTGAAACATAAGATCGGAACACCCTGTATATATATATTCATAATTAATGTTTAACACTAAAATAGATATTACAATTTATATATTTTATTAATTTGCTTATATAACTGCAAAAAAAAAATGATATGCTTGGGAAAGAGGGTCAACTTCAGAAAACTGTAAACAACTTACACAAAAAATAAATGAAGCTGGTCAGCTAAAACATTTTCTGGCAACTCTGAATTTGAAACAAGCATCAGTTGATTTAGAAGCCAAGGTACAGAATCTATTGCAGATGATTGGTAACACAACTGATGAACTAAGACCTAAATTTTAATAGAAAGAAAACACTTCATTACTGGATAGTTGAAATGATTGTATTAAAAAAAAAAAAAAAAAAAGAGTTCACTACAAGACCATACTATTAAATACGGTTAAAAAAAAACAAAATCTTTTTTCATTAAAACTTTAGGATTTCGTATTATTTTTGTGAAAATATTTTTTTTAAAATTACAAAATTATTTAGAAATAGTTTGGAGAATAATGGAGATCTAAACAGCTTTATGAGTAGGTATCCAAATTTTACAATATTAATTTTTAGCGAAAAGTAAAATGATTATGATATTTAAGAATATTTTCAATGACAAAATTGTGAATTTCTCAATTCTTTAGAGAATCTTGAGTCTCATTAAACAAAAGAAGTATTTCAAATATAATTTTCAGTTAAATGCAAAGGAAAGTCTAACTTGCAATTCCCTATTAATATAATGATTTAAATAAACTTTATTATTTTTTTTTAACATTATCTGAGATATACTGGTCTAAAACTGACACTGGGGTCAAGGATGAGGAAATTTGAAAAAAAAAAAAAAAAACTATAAAGGGTATACAGTTTGAATTTCAACTCTGATTTTACTCAAAATATTACTTTTATATTAGGATTACTTCACTAATCTTACATATAAAGAAAT
The DNA here is from genome assembly GCA_023159025.1 of Thereuonema tuberculata. Classification (NCBI taxonomy): domain Eukaryota; kingdom Metazoa; phylum Arthropoda; class Chilopoda; order Scutigeromorpha; family Scutigeridae; genus Thereuonema; species Thereuonema tuberculata. The sequence goes on from JAFIDM010086184.1 coordinate 16,758, forward strand.
AACATTAATCTTAAAAATCTTACATTACATTAATTTTAAAAAACACTTACCCCCTGCATTCATTAAGTAATGAGACCGATTTTTTAAATAGGTAAAGGAATGATACAGACATGGAAAATTGTTTAGATTCTTTCAAACTAGTATCCTTTGGATGCGATGCACCTCTCACATCCCTTCGGTAAGTTTTGGAACTCCTATTGGAACTGCTCCTTCGTGATGACCTTTAGTTGGTGCGTCACTTCAGCATGGACGGCCTTCCCATAATCGAAGTGTTTGCCTTTCAACACCCTCTTGACCAAGGGAAATAGAAAAAAGTCTGCAGGAGCAAGATCAGGAGAGGCATACCAGCGCCTTTGGGGCCCCGGGCGGGAGTTCCAAAAAAAAATTTATTTCAACAACCAAAAAAAAAAAAAGGAAATCTTGGGCGGATGGGGCGCCCTAGTCTGCTTTAACAACCAAATAAAAAAAGGAAATCTTGGGCGGATGGGGCCCCCTAGTCTGGCTTTAA
>JAFIDM010086329.1:0-10323 GCA_023159025.1 Thereuonema tuberculata
TGGAAAAGAAACTCTCCTCATTTTTTAAAGAACACGGTGAATCATTGGGCACGTTTGGAGAAGGAATACCCACAGAAAAATCTTCATTCTCCGCCGGGAATTACTTCTTACTTCTTCTTACGGACGCCGGACGTCCAGAGTTGTTGGCTCCGATAGTCCGATGTCCATAATATGTCGTTGCTGCCAGAATCCAAAAACGTTTATTTCTTAGGACGTCTTGAAGTTTGAAATGGCTTCCTAATGCTGATAGAAGGGCCTGTCTTGAGGAGCATAGAGTGGTACACTTCAGAAGGATGTGTTCCAAGGTTTCTTCTTCCATTCCGCAACACGGACAGAGGGGAGACTCACTAAGATTGAATCGATAGAGATAGGTTTGGGTTACTATATGTCCTATTCTTGCTCTTGATGCAAATGTGGCAGTGGATCTATTGATATCTCGATATTTTTCAAGATCATTTGGTTCTTTTTGTATAGAATATAAATTTCTTCCTTTTGTTTCTCTTGACCAACAATGAATCCATTTTTCTTTTAAAACTGTTCTGGCAGTGCTGATGCATTTCTTAAAAGAATATTGTGGGAGAAAGGTGGGACTCATGTTTGCTGCTTGTTTGACAATTCTATCTGCCATTTCATTACCATCAATTCCACAATGGGAAGGGACCCCCTGGAACTGTACTTGTTTGTCTTTATTAATAAGATCATTGAGCTGAGTTATTATTTCTTTAATTCTGAACCAATAATGGTCTGGTTCTTGCTTTTTTATAAGATATAAGGCACTTTTCGAATCAGTGATTATACAGAATTTGTCTTCTTGAAGATGTAAGCAGTTTACCAAAGCAGCATTTATTGCTAATAATTCTGCATCAATACTAGAAGCTGCATTAGCTGGGACATAGTACTCTTCATTGGTAAAGTGATTATAATATCCTGCTCCTGACTTATTATGTTCAAGGTCAACTGATCAATCTGTATAAATTTTTACGGATTGAGAGTACTACGGATTGAGAGTATTGTATATTAGTTCCAGAGACTGTTGATGGAGTTCTTCATCAAGGTTTGTTCTTTTTATATTGGACGGAAGATTTATTTGTATTTCAATATCAACTTTCTTCCATGGGGGTATTTCACAAATTGGTATCTCTTCTGGATTATCAGAAGGCATAATAGCAGAGAGTAATTGAACCGTTTTTATATATGATTGAGGTATTGTTGTTTCTATTAATGTATGTAATGGATGATTCTTAGAGAGTGATAAAATTTTTAGATATTTCTCCCATGCTTGTTTCTCAAGGAGTAGGTCAATGGGTTCTATAGCTAATTCAATTTCCATAGCTGAAATAGGTGTAGTTTTTGGACAGCCTAAACAGATTCTTAAGGCTGCTGATTGGATTAATTGTAATTTATTAATGTGAGTTTTTGCAGTGGCTCCCCAAACCTCACTGCAGTAAGTTAATTTAGTTCTTATAAAAGCTAAATAAAATGTTCTCAAGGTTAAGGTATCAGCTCCCCATTGTCTACTAGCAATTATTTTGATGGCATTTAAACGCTTGTTGCTCTCTTCAACTGTCTTTTCAATGTGGTTTTTCCACCTTAGTTTTTTATCTAGGTGTATTCCTAGCAACCTAGGGCAGTGATTATACTGAAGTTTCTTATTATTTATTATTAAGTGGGGGATAAGTGCGGCAAACTTATTTTTCCTTGTGAAGAAAGCATTTTCTGATTTTTGAACAGAGATAATTAATGACCATATTTCACACCATTTTAAAATTTGATTTAAAGCTAATTGCATTACATTATTAGCATCGGCTCTGTAGCCTACAGCCCATCTCCAATACCACTGAACCACTGAGCCCATTATTAATATAACAATACTAATAATAATAATAAGAAGAAGAAGAAGCAGAAGAAGAAGAAGAAGAAATTGATTTCGTAACTTATTTAGGCTAAACATGTTTTTCAAACTAAACTGGTTAACTGTAGTTAACTCAAAATTATAGACTGTGAGGAACCTTAAAGATTCTCGACACTGATAAAATACTTTTAAGTAAATTCTTAAATTATCAAATTCATAATTTAAATCTTAAATTAAAAATTTTTTACATATTAAAAATGTACTAAAAAGGTTTGATATTTGTATATGTTCAATTTAAACTTTATGACTAAAAACTTCAGCTGAAAGATAAAACATCTTTCAATTTATTCCTATTCCTATACAGATCAATAAAAAAAGTATATATAAGTATGAGCATGCGATTTACCAGAAACTGAAGTATTCAGTAAGTCTAGTAAAAGTAATCAAAAATTTTAAAAAAAAGAAAGCATTCGGAAAAGCTTTGCACATGCATATATATATATTGTATTCCAAAAAATTGAGAGTAATTATCTGATGAGAATCATATAAGCATCGAATCTAAAGAATTTATGTGAGTATATAAGATGCATTAATATAGTTAAGTTAGTTAAAGTGCCCCATGAGAAGCCTAAACAGGCTTTTGGGGGTCGCAGGAGGCCAGGCTCTCAGCGTTTAGGACCAACGGGACGAAGTTGAGGTCAGGTGGTCAGCCCGACACCCGCCCGACTTTAACTCCCGGTACCCATTTTACAGAGGGCAGGGTAGACCCTAGGACCCGTTTGGAGATGAAAGGAACATGGAAAAATCCCTGCCCTCCGCCGAGGCCGGGAATCGAACCCGTAACCTCCAACCCGCAGCCAAGCGCCCTGACTACTTGGCTACCGGGCCCATGCATTAATATTTCCAAACTAACTATTTAATTTTCTCATTTTAAATGAAAATAATATCAATGAATAAAAGTAAAACAGTTACGTTTCAAATCGACACTGATATAGTTAATCCTGCTTTATCCGGATTGGAACCTAGACTCAAGTGATGTATCAGCGAGTTGCGAGCCAAGCTGGCGCTCAATCGCTCAAATCATTGTTACCCGACAAATCAGACGAAGCTTATTAACTTTGTGTTAAATTCCTATAATTATACTCAGGCAAGTAACTCTTAATAAATACTTATTTTTTTTTTTTTTTGGTTTAGAGACCCATAAGTAAGTCGATCAATATGAAAAGAATCTTTAGAATTAAAAATGATGATCGGTCGATGTTAACTGTAACATGGGACCGCTTAAAATTAAATAATAATTCATTTCATTCATGACTTTGATTTTAAGAATGATTTCTCAGTAAATAGATTGCATGTTAACCACCGTAAGTTACGTTGAAACCTAGATTATTTCCTTTTTTCGTCTTTCAATCTTCTGCTTGAACAGCTACGTTAAAGGAGTAGTAGATTACATCGTTATAGTAAACATTTTACAAACTTTTATTCAATATTATTGTGAATAATATAAAAAAATATTTTTCTTATAGTATAATTATAAAATTATAATTATCTTTCAAAAAAAAAAAATTAAATGTTTAAAAATGTTTTTTGAAATTACAGTATTGTTATCAACTGTATTGATTTTGTTTTTTATTGTTTCGATTATCTTGTGTTGTTGAACATTTATTTACACATTTATATTAATATTAAACTACTTCATAAAGAAACTATTTTTATTGGAAAAAATTTATGCTACATTGTCTATTTCATGAAAAAAATTATCAGTAGTTTTTCAAACATCATTAAATTAGATCTTCACAAACATTTACATTTATAATTCATCGTTATATTTCCATTGTTTTTAATTTATTTTTTTTTCACTGCTGGGAAGACTGTAATTAACTAAAATGTTAGGAAGTATTTTTTTTCTCACACACGTAGTTAAAACTTCGATTACGCTTCAATTTTCTTTAGGAAATAACTTCTGAATTACTTCAAGAGATATTCTTCTTGGCAATAGCAAATTAACAAGCTATTCCCAAAAAAATATACGAAATGAAAACTCACAAGAAACAACGAAACATTTTACAAGGTAGCTCTCGTACAGAATACTGAGATTTTTTTTTCCTTTTTCTTTAACTCTACTGAGAAATGAGTGAGAATTAATAACAAAATAAAGCTATGAAACCAAATTTTTTGCCTCTTCGGCGACCGACAGTTGTAATCGCGATCTTAACGAAAGCAAAACGAGACTAAAACACGGGAAGTTCTCAAAAAACGGCCAACGGCAACTGGCAATCGACAGTCTTTAAGCGCGTTTGAGACAAGTTTTCAAAAGCGTTTAAAGTGGCCATGAAGTTAAACTATTGATATTCCAATACGTAATCGCCAGTTTAGCGTTAATAGATAGTAAAAACTTTTTGATGCTTTCGTCTATTTTAAAAATAATTATGTTGCTGTATTCAAACTCCTTATTATTAAAATGATATTTATTTGTTTGTTTTTCAGACTTATTCCTTGCTTGCCAACACTGTTAAAGCAATGGACCGAATGCTCTCCACTATTTCGCCTACACCGTATCCCGAGAATGGTTTCCAAAGGGCTCGATACCACAAGCAGTCTCAAAAGCGAACAAGAGAATCAGTCTTAATTAAAACTACTGCATTACACCCCTAACAGAGAGAAATAATTAGTTAAAGAATAAAATTTATTTGTAAACAAAATAGTTTTTTTTTTCAGTAGAAAATAAAAGAGTATTTCTATGTAATCTCACAATCACAGTCATGGAATATCCTATGACAACCTAAACGAAATTGTGCCTGATTTAATCATTTCTTCACACTGTTCATATTCTTTGAATTTATAAGATAATAATTGAGCTCAGTTAAAGCATTCTGTAAAAGCAGATGGTCAGACCGTTTTCTAACGGTGACTAGATGACGGAATTTTCCCCTCACCTATCCACTAAAAGCAGATGGTCAGACCGTTTTCTAACAGCGACAAGATGACGGAAATTTCCCTTCACCTATCCACTAATACCAAACGCTGAAAGGTGCACCTCCCCACAAACCTCATATAATCAAGCATTCGCCGAAACTCCTCTCCAGCCAGCCATCACCGAAACCCGCTCCTCCCCAACCATAAAATCGTACTGACAAAGACGATTTTCAAAACGTAGAAGAATACATGAATCTGTTTGGTTGAATGATCTGTTTCAAATGCACTTTTTGTAGTTTTTTAACAATGTACTTTTTGATTTAATAACAGTGAATTTTCTTTCTTTTAATTTCGTCATTGTTTTAACAATGTGGTTGTTTAATTATGTCAACAATCTATTTGTTTCGATTGGCATTATTGACGTTAGATGTCATAGACCAAGTCTTGTAGCCACAGTTGACATGTTTTGGCTTACTGATGTGTCCCACAAAATCTGCCACCTATTAATGTCAAATAATCATTTAATCAAGACGTATTAGATTATTGTTGTTATTATTGTTACGCACACTCGTGTGTTACCATAGTGATCCGAGAGATGTAATCTCCAGGTATATCCCATTAAATTGTGTTCTAGTTAAAACTTACATTGTACTTTTTAATGTTATTTTTTAACAGATGTCTTAAAGTTACACAAAGACATTACATGGTGTCAGAAGTGAAAGCTTGTTTTGGGAGAATAAAGCTGAATCGAAAACTTCAATTGAGAAGCCGTATGGAATAAGCCTAAACGCCATGATGCAAGATTCCGTTGTGTCTGGCTTACGTCCGCCGTCGCCGTTGAAAATATCATCGGAAAGTATGGATAAAACATGGAAATTGTGGATACAACAATTTGAAATTTGGTCAACAGCAGTTGATTTAGATCTTCGCTCGCCAAGTAAGCAGATAGCATCATTTCTTATAATTATAGGGTCGGAAGCAATGGCAATATACAATACTTTTGAGTTATCAGAAGATAATAAACTAAACTTAGAAGTGATTAAGAATAAATTTGAGGAAAAGTTTGCTCCGAAACAAAGCGAGTCCTATTCTTCGGGGTTATTCCATTATCAGCTAAAACAAAATAAAAGTGAAACTTTTGATGAATTTTTTGACTAAAGCTCAAACATTAGTTAAACAATGTAATTATGGTACATTGGAGAACAGAATGCTACGCGATAAAATCGTTAGTGGAGTCTTTAGTGATTCAGTCCGAGAAAAATTATTAGCTGAACCTAAATTAGATCTGACTAGGGGCAATTTTAATCTGCCAGCCGACAGGTTACTGCTATGAAAAGTACAGATAGACATGCACATCTTGTAAATAAACTTTCTAAAAAAAATGCTAATAAGTCAGAGAAAGAAAAATTTAACAGTGAGAGAAAATTTAACTGTCGAAGATATGGTACCAAGCATAAAGCTGGGCATTGTATAGCTTTTAATAAGACGTGTAATAAATGTAATCTCAAAGGTCATTTTGCGTCTTCTTGCCGTACGAAAACAAATAGAAAGACTCCTGAGGAAATTGTCGTAGAGAAACATTTGTACGTTGAACAAGTGAATAACAAAGGGACTTCTGATGGTTTATATGAAACTGTACATTTAGGAAAAGGCTTAAGAGTCAGGATAAAACTACTGTAGATACTGGTGCCCAATGTGATGTTATAAGCAGTAAATTAGCTCGCAGTATTAATGTTACTATTATGCCTTCAAAGATAAGACGACTTATCACTTTTAATGGTTGCAAATTGGATGTCATGGGAGAAATTAAAGTCAATTGTGTAATTGCTAAAAAGCACATAACATTAGTTTTGTTAGTCGTAGATCAAGATGTAACACCGATATTGGGATACAAAACTTGCATGGAATCAGGATTGATAGTTAGAGTGCAATCATCCTATATTCAGTTAGAGATACCCAAAGCAGTATTTGAAGATCTAGATAAAATTAACACTTTGTTTACGACATTGACTTTATAGAGAATCCAAAGTCCGTAGTGTATCCCCCACGACGCATACTATATGCATTGCAATCACAAGTCAAGAGAGAACTTGACAGGATGGTCCAATTAGATGTTATTTCGCCAATTAGAGAGCCAACACCTGCAGTAAGTCCGATAGTTGTTGTTCAACAGAAGGGCAATATTAGAATATGCATGGATCCGAGTAACCTAAATAAACAAATTTTGCGTCGTCATTACCCACTCAGAACTATCGAAGAGATCGCAGCTAGAATGACAAATGCTAAATATTTTTCTCTTCTTGATTGCAAAAGGGGATTTTGGCAGATTCCGGTATCAGAACGTACTAAAAAATACTTAGCGATTAACACACCTTGGGACAGGTATACATTCAATAGGCTACCATTTGGCATTGCATCAGCTCCCGAAGTATTTCAACAAATAATCAGTACGTTATTGGAAGGAGAAACGAACGCCATTAACTCTATGGATGATATTATTGTATTTGCAGATACGTTAGAAGAGATAAAGAAACTTACTGTGCGAATTGTGAAGAAGCTTTTCAATGCTGGAGTTCGACTTAATCGTGATAAGTGTGTGTTTTATGTACAACGTATTAAATTTCTAGGACACCTCTTCACGCTTAATGGTATAGAAATTGATGAAGACAAGGTTAGTGCCATTGATAGATTTGAAACTCCAAAAGATGTAAAGTCATTGCAACGTCTGTTGGAAATGGTAAATTATTTAGCAAAATTTATTCCAAACCATTCGGAATTGACTGCTCCTTTGAGAAAATTACTATTGAAAGATACAGACTGGCACTGGACTGAAGAGCACCACGATGCTGTTTGTTCAATCAAGAAAGTTCTTAAGTCAGCACCGGTGTTAGCTTTTTATGATGTTAATTCTCCTGTCACTTATCAGTAGATGCCAGTTCTGCAGCTGTTGGTGCAGTTCTTCTTCAGAATGGCAGACCTATTGCATATGCTACACAGTCTCTTAATAAAGCACAAGTAAATTACCCGCAAATCGAAAAAGAAGCTCTAGCAATTGGTTTTGGTTGCAAACGTTTTCATGGGTATGTTTATGGAAAACAACTTACAGTGGAAACAGATCATAAGCCTCTAGAAGCTATAGGTAAAAAGATGCTGATGTCTGCACCGTTAAGGCTTCAGAAAATTTTGTTTGATGTACTTCCTTATTCTCCGAAAATTGTTTGAAAGACACTTTATTTTCAAGAGCAATTGGTTCTTCAAAGTCATCAGTTTCGAAGAAAAACAAAATTCCCCTTCAACTTTTTTACAAGAGAAAAAACTGAAAAGGGTGCAATATTTCGACAATGGGTTAGTTACTGAAAAAGGAAGTTAATTTTGTGTTATTTATAAAAATTTGGCATTTATGTTTAATCTAATTAATTTCATTGAAATATTAGATATTTTTCTAATAATCTATCTAAATAAAAAAAAATAGAAACTATATAAGAATTATATATATTCATCTAATAAAAATATATATATAAAATATATTTAGTTTGAAATATTTCTATTTTATCATAAACATTACAGCTGCTTCCATAAGATTAAAAGCTAATCAATCATATTAACATATGTTGTAAATGTAAAATTTCTTCTGCATATTTGGAAAACAAACATAATTTCACTATTTTGTGAAAAAACGAACAACAGTATTCCGCTATTCTTAATTTCTGTACTTCAATTTAAAATCTATATTTAATATATTTTTTATTCTTCAAATTCAAGGGTGAATACGATATTCATTCTAAAAATAAGGTAATATGAAAAAGATAAAAAAAAAAAATGATGTAATATGAAAAGAGAAGAAAATCTATAAAAATGCACAAATTCGTTAGAATTGTTTGCTTTTCACGCATTGAGCTATCATCGATAGTAATTTGGGACAGCGAACCTTCTTTATTAAAAAATGATATAATTAAAATGTTTAAAAATCTTATTAATTAAAAATATAAGCCTTATATTTTTTCAAATAACTTAAAACGACCTATCTACGTTTAGAATTCAGTAAAGCGAACTATTTTAAAGACTTAATATAACCTATTGTTGTATTACCTCCACTAAATGAGACACATTATAAAATACAAGGATTCTTTATGATTTCTTTTTATCTCCTCCATTTTCGCATCCTTACAACAAGCATCCTTACCGGAAACCGGATAACAGATAAATAGATACTTTTTTTTTTTAATGTTAACCAGCCCTATTACGTGTAAATACTCCTGTATTATAGGTGCTGAAAATTTAATGTATGTCATTTAGATTAATATAAAGAAAAAATTAATAAAATTTAAATTTACAGAATTTTAATCTTTTTACTAACATAGAACACGTTATATACTTATTAATATTAAAAAACATTAAAATATTAGAAATTCTTTTTAATTTAATTATTAATAATATCATAAACTAGTTGATTTTTAATTACTTTTATACTATACTATTACAATTATAACGTTAATTGCCTAAAAGTTAGTTGCCTAAAAAGCTTACATTTATACTCTGTATTCTGTTAAAAAGTTTACACTGACAGACTATACTCAATATATTCACTTTTCTAATGAAATGCGGCTTATATTGCGCATGTGTATGTGTGTAACATCCTCCATAACTCAAACCGGAAGTCGGAGTTCTACGAGTCATAAAACTTAGCTTAATTTAAATGTTATTGTCCTCAAAATGAAAGATGACCGGCGGAAGTTTGAACTGCGCAGCCCTTCCGGTAGCTGATCAATTATGTTTTCCTGTCACAATGGACGCCCGTCGTCTGTTTTCACTGAGAAAGACATGTTGATAACGCCAAATTAAAACTTCTCTCGACTATTTACCGTTATTTCAATACCAGTTGCTAACAATAAGTATTTATATAAATAAATAAATATATATTATTTATAAATACAATGCTGTTTTGCAAAGTAACAAGCCTTTACCGTAATGGCGACGTCCTGTGATAAACTCATACGGAAGTGCCTGACCAGAGTAATCGATGATACATGCGCAGATCTCACAAAAACAGGGCGGCCATCATTCATTTTTTTTACTATAGGTATTTACCTAATAATCTACCCAACTACAAAAAAAAATTGAAACTACACGACAATTCATATATTCATGAAATAAAAATACAGTAAAACCTCTCAAATCCGGCACTCCGGTAATCCTGAGTTAAAAAAATTTTTATAACTAAATTTCGTTTTTTTAATTTTTTAATAAATAAAAACATTAAAAGAGGCATTATTAACTAGATTTTTATTTTTATTTTACAGTACGTATATTGTTAAAATGTATTTTAACATATTTGTATCATTGTACTGTGTACAATAAATAAAACAACTGTAATTATAAAATACACTTTTTATTTGTATTGTTTTTAATAAATATTTGAGTGTAATTTTATGAAAATGGGATTAAATTAATTAAATCTGGAATTATGTCTTCACAAAAATTGAGCTATTGAGTTATTTTAAGAACACACTCGGTAGTCCGGCTTTTCTGTAATCCGGCCTACTGGGCGCCACATC
>JAFIDM010086330.1:0-10323 GCA_023159025.1 Thereuonema tuberculata
AACAGAGAAAAAATACTAATAAATGTTTGAGTATTTATTTCATTTTAAAACCATACTAAAAATAATTTCAGCCACATCAGAGAACAATTTAAATAATTACGAGCAATGCATTGGCAGTCACCATTAAATCCATCGTAAGAAATAATTTTATTATTATTTAATAACATGCACATTTTAAAAGAAACATAAGTTATTTTGTAATACATTAAAGTGATCTTGACAGACAATACAATTAGATTTTTCGGCGAGCAGTGTTCGTTTCTTACTGCATTCTTCCCACGCTGCCTGACTCGCTTGTTGACAGCGCCAGGGAATTCTGACGTCACGACCACGTGACAATGCTTTTTGGAGGCGTGGCTAAAAGCCAAACTTTAAGCGTAAATTTCCCCTATTTAGAAACGACGGATTGAAATAAAATTTTAACCACATTAATATTATGTTAATTTCTCTCAGAAAATAATTTTAGCTCAATATGACAATTGTTCCCCATTATAGGATGTTATGCAAAATAGTAAAGTTTCAGAGCCACCACGCATGCATGGCGTGCGCAGCGCCCTCTGAACTGATGCTGAAAGCGTATAAATAGAGGGCTGTAGCAGAACGTTTACAATAGTTAATGATGATTTGTTAGTGGCGAACGTTTAGTGCCCAAGTATGCCTCCACGACGGAAGAAGAAGAAATTCCAACAACCTACGGAGTTTGAATGGGGGAGGGTTATCGGCCTTCGAGAAGGAGGATTTTCCTATCGCGCAATAGCAGCTCGTGTGCAGCGGAACAGTTCCACAGTGATGCGAGTTTGGAAGCAGTGGACCGACGAGCACCGAACAACTCAAAAAACTGGCAGTGGACGACGGAAGGTGACGTCAGCGCGCGACGATCGACACTTGCTCCGCATGGCGGTAAATGACCGTACAGCTTCCTCCAGGCAGTTGGCAGCACGTTGGTCTACTGCTATAGGTGTACCAATGTCGGCTTCATCAATTCGTCAACGTTTGGTAAACCGTGGACTGCGTGCAAGGGTGCCTTTATACAGGATCCCCCTCACGGAAAACCATCGACGGTCTGCAATGGGCTCATGAGCACATAAACATAACAGATACAGGAGACCACTACCTACAAAGCATGTTTCGGGTCCCCAGCACAAAAGACAATAACAAAAACAAAGACAAACAGAAAAGAACAAGAAATGAAAAAAAAAATTAACAAAAAAGAGTTCCCAGAAGGCAAAAACAAGGCCTATAAGGAAAAAAAACAACAACTTCCACTCACACAAAATGAAGTGGGGATGCGCAATGTAGAATTGCACCCTTCCCCCACTGACCGCCACAGGCCCCTACCAGTGGGTTCCAGACATACTGTGAATCCTTTTGTTATTATTGTTAAAAAGGTTTACATGGCTGATATCACAATAAAAAACATGAATGGACACAAATAAGTATAGTCTGAGCTGTTTTTAGTAGTTTGAATACCGGGAATCCAGTATAGCTATTTCTGGTTTCCTAACATCATCAGCTGAAATCGCCCAATATCTTATAGCTCAGTGTTCCCAAGAAATATGTAAAGAAAACAAATACCAACAAGATAACGTTCCTCTATATTAAAAACAACAATATATATATAAATTAAGAACAAAAAGGCCAATCATTTAATCCCCGCTAGCAAACGCTTAGCTTATAAAGGATTAAATTATAGAAAATTCAATCTATAATTTTTCTGCATTGGATTTATTGTGACGTCATTATGATTTCCACATATTAAATTTATTGTTAAATATATTCTTTTTCTATAAATCATTTCAATGAATTGTTTTAATTTTCCCAGCTGTAACCAGACTGTTAATAGTAGATTTTTTTTTCATGTTACAGTTGTTATTTTCCACTTATATAAAGCCAAACAAAATGCTTACCAATATTCTTAAACTTAAAAAAATAACACGAAATTTTTTATTATCGTATTCAAAAATTCATTCTTTGTATTTACATTCAGTAAACAGCAGGAGCAAAATGTGATATTAATAGGTACTAAATAACATTCGTAGCTTAGGAAATTAATCAAATTGCATAGAATTTTGGTCATTTCCGGCTAGTATTTTAAATAATAAATAATTAAAAAACAATAGGTATATTTTTTATATTTTGAAAAATTCTCAACATCAACACTGGAGTATATCCTTAGCAAGCAGAATTACGTGAAGAGATTCTATCAAGTGTTAGAATTGGTAAATACTGACTAGTTTGCATTAGAATATTGTCATTTTGTTATTAAAATATAAAAAAATACTCAAAATTACTTAACTCTCTATAATTGAAGTTCAAGACATTTTTACATTTCACGATAATTTCACATATTATATAAAAAAACGTTAAGTTTTTTAAATTTGAAAAAAAAAAAGACATTCCTATTCCTTACCACTCAAATAATAGAAGTCAAGTATTGGAAATTGGTTTAAAGTAAGTTGCTTCAAAACATAGTGCAGCTAAGTAAAGCTGGGCGAACACGTAGCAATTTGCGGCAATATTGTGGGACAATATTGCCCCTTTTCATTGCTGACAGCCGTTTGCAGCAATAAAAAATGACCAATATTGTCCAAGATTGCCCATTTCAAGACAATTGAGATTGTCGGAAAAAAAGAAACAATTTTAGTTGTCGCAACGTATTGCTGGAACGAGAGCGAATCACATGAACTGATGAAATCACGTGACAATGCTGACGTCGAAGGAGGCGGGACTTTGAACATCGGAAATTCAGTCACTCACGCCGGCCATTTTCTTTGAGAAACAAGGCTTAAAATCAGCAAAATGGGTCGGCCGAAAACAGATAATTCCAACAACAACATTTTGTCAATTGATAATGAAAGAATCGTAATTGATTTCTACAGAGGGACAGCGTTTAATACTATAGTAATTCTGTACGAAAACACGCTCTCTCTTTAGCTCTCCCTAGTGTGAAGCACCGTAACCATCAATTGTCAGGACAATATTCGTTTCGGAAAAACTACGTGTTCGCGCGTGATCTGAACTGACAACGGTTCTCAGCAATAAAAAGGGGCAATATTGTCCAACAATATTGCCGCAAATTGCTATGTGTTCGCCCAGCATAACTCGATATGCATTATTAAACAAATGATAGTTTGAGTAGAAAAATTATCAGAGTGTTTGTAGCAGATAATAGCTGTGATTATGTTAGTAAACAAAAATCAGAAAACAAGCAGTCTCTGTTAAAAATGAGGGGGGGGGGGGATTTCTTTTTTTTAATTGTACTTAACAAATTACTGTAAAAAATACGGTTGTGTTCTTGCCAATATTATGGTGATTGCAGAGATTACACTAATTCACCATTAAAAATACGATTACCGTTCTTCTATATTTTGAGGTTAACCCAATTTTAAAGGTAAAAAGCAGTCAGCCAAAATTCATATTTAATTATCGGTTTTCAAGTCAACTTCTTTTAGTATATAAGAATCCCTAAATATTCATCATTAAATTCTAATGGCTGTAAATTTTATATTTATCTGATTTTGAAAACAACAATTTGAAAAAGTTTCAGGATTATCTCTACCTTTATAGCAATATACTTGAGAATAATTAAAGTCTGTAGCTTATAAGCATCAGCTAGTTCTACAAAAACACTGCTCACAAAATTTTGAGGATATTGCGAAATTAATATTTTTTGTTGGTGATATGAAATTATTTATAACTCCCTGAGAATCCTCTATTTTCAATGAAGTTGTAGTTTAAAATAAAAAAAAATAAAGTAGAAAAATGAAATTGCTTGAAAATAAATTTATTTTATTTTTATTGAATATGAGCAAAGCTCATTGGTGCTAATTTGAATGTGCAAATGTTTTTTATTATGTGACGAGAGTTGACTTGTGATCGATGAGATGTGTCTATTAGCGTTGAGTGCAGTTGCAGTGTGGAGCTCAAAGGAGTTGGATGGATGTAGTCCAATCGAATGCTCCGAGTATGTGCGGTAATCTCAAATTGTCTCGATAGGGAGAAGCAAGTAATGAACCCTTTTTTCCCTGAAGTAATGGAGAGTGATAAGCTTGCGTCGATAGCAACTGAAGTATGATAGAGTATATCTTCCTTAGCATTCATATTCTGAATAATATTATGGAATAGAAGAATCCGGTAAAATCCCTCGGATAAAGTTGAAGCGAAGCAAAAGCTGAAGATAATTAAATCCGACAGTTAATGCGTGAAGTCAGGCGAGTACATTATTCATTCGAGGGAAGAAGTCGTCCGAAGCCGGTGAAATAGGAAGACGTGAAATTGAAGTTTATGCTAATAACTGTAACCAGTAAGTTGCCAATATTGTTGCTATTAAGAAGACAAAGTTTAATTCACGGAAGTATTATAATAATGGAACTGAATCTATCAATGAAGATTATCGTAAATCCTCAGAATAATTTTTTACGGAAGATTTAAATTTCCAAATGTTATAAAGAAGACGGAACGGATATTATCGTTCACGAGTGTTAACTGTATACTGAGATAAATAGAAGTCCACACAATTATTGCGGTGATACCGAAGACAGCTATTAAGAATAATAGTTATTATTATCAGACAATTAAAAGTTTTGTATCTTGAAGACGGAGGAAGACCCATTTCGCTTTAGAAGGGAACGGGAAAGTTCAGGAGAGCCGAAGTCAACTTAAAGTATCTTCAAAAAGGTGATACAGCTTTATGTTCCGATGTCAACGGTAATTAAGAAGACCAAATGAAGTTTGCTGATTGAATATAACAATATTCACTTATTAGTATTTGTGTTGTTTAGTTGCATAAGGTGAGAAGCCAACACCTTAAGTCAAATAGAAGACAGGATTTAAAGTGAAAAGTGTTAGTGTGAAATCTAAAGGTTTCAAGAAAGAAACCGAAGTGCTTTCGTAAAGTGAAATATTTATTTTACCAGTGTGCATATATCAAGAAGGCAGAGAGCAGTCTACAAGTAGGTGCATCTTGAAGACAACAACTGTAAGTTTATTTAATCTATTTAAATTGTAGCTGAAGATAAGAAGTATAGAAATACACGAATAGTAATGTACTTTCTATATTCAAGTATTCAAAGTGATTATGAGTTGTTAATACATGAAGCTAGTGTGATTGATTTGTAATTAATAATTAGAGGATTAATTTGTGCAAATACCCTTACCTAGATTAGTAAGTTAGTATATCCAGAAATTAGTATTGTTACCTATTCACAGAGGTGAGAAACCATTTCTTTTAGTGTTGACTGTGAATCAATTAATTGTTAGTAATTGTAGAGAGTAAAGTGATATGCCGTTGAGTGCAATAAGTAAAAGAGTTTATTAAATCAAATAAATTCTATTCTTATACTAGTGAAAAGATAGACAGTTAAAAATATAATTTACTTAAGTAGTGTAAAGTTTATTTGTAAAAGTATAGAACTCTAAACTATAAATTGCTTAGTAGAAGAATGTTATAGAAATATTGTTTTTCAGAAGTTAAATATAGACTTAATACTAGTGATTTATTATAAGGATAATATATTGTTATTGATAATTGTTATCAGGAAATAGTGATCACATTCCTAAATTACATTTTGTAAATATTGTTGATTCTCTCATATGTTTCAGTTATTAAATTTTTTTTAAATTTTAACCAAACTTGCTATACTCTTTTAGGGCGCTCTGTTACTCAAGTCTGCGTTCTGCGCAAATCCCGAAGCATTTTATATCCATAAAACAGAGGCATTTGAATTTATATATTAAAGAACATCATCAGAGAAGCAAATGACACGAAAATAGAAGTTGTTTGAATATGCAAATGAGGTGCAAAATCCATTTAACGGGATTGAGCAGGATATGACACATCGACAGGGGTTAACATTCGCATGAAAAAACGTGAAAAATGTTTTGCACATTGACTGTTCATAGGATGTATGGTCACCTCAGACTGCTACAACACACAGACAGCGATGAGGCTTGGACAGGATCAAATTATCTAGCATTTCCTGTGGGATTCGTGACCACTCGCGCATCAGGGCAACTTCCAGCTGAGGAAGTGGTATGGGAGCTGATTGCTGACTGACATGTCCTAGTGTATCCAAAGCGTGTTCGTTGGTATTCATGATCACTCCGTGCGCTAGATTTCAGCCTCTTGCAAGTTGTTGCCTCTTTCATGTTGTTGATGGGATGCGCACGATGGGGACATGCATTATCGTCAATAAAAAGAAGGTTGGCTGCAACTGCTTCACCATAGCGTACCACTATAGACTTTCATGTATCTTACAGCATTCAACAGTTCTGCTTTTGCTGTTGACCCAGGAAAGTGGAGGTAACCCAGCAACGCCAGCCTCTTTATACAGGGTTCTGGGCAAACATTCAAATTAACATGCAAACATGCATCACATTTGCATATTCAGACAGCTTCCATTTCCGTGTCATTTGCTTCTCTGATGATGTTCTTTAATAAATAAACTCAAATGCCTCTTTTTGGGGCGTATTATGTTCATTTCGCAGTATCCCCTAAATTTGTTAGCAGTGCAATATAGAAAACTGAAGTTTATTAAAAAACTGAATCGAAAATGTTATTTGAAAAATCAGTTAATTCTGAAACTTCTTCACTGACATTTAATCATAACTTTTATAATTTACTTCATAAAGCATTTTTACGAAAGAATAAATTTCATTTGTCAACTATTTACTAAAAGTATTTACAAATAAATTCATTTCAGCGTTCACAACAAATTTCATTTAAACATTGATACAATAAACTTCAGTAATATTTCGTTTTGTTTCCATGATAATTTATTAGGTTGTCGTTTTGTTACTTTATTAAAAATACTATATCAATTATCTTGATATACGATATATGATTAAATTTCTTAATGAAACAGAAGTGAAATATAGTATTACAATGTGTTTGCCGCTTTCTTTACTTTAAAATGAAAATTTTTATATAAAAGTTATTGCAGAATTAAATAATTGTGCCACGTTTCATTTTCGATATTTATAAATGAAGAAAACAGTGCAACTGTTAATATTGTTGCGTTAAAGCGTTCGTGTATGAGATTTGTAAAGGTTTGTAAAATTTTCATTGTACATTTCCTATATTTCTGAGACAACGTGGCAACAGGAATTAGGCTGTGGAGAAATTTTAAAATAAGTAGTCCTATAAGCCGGCATTTAACAGTAATACTCCTACTTGAGTCATTATTTCTCGATTTTTTTCTTTCATTGTTAGATACTAGAGATTACACCTATCTTAGTTAAATTTAATCTCATATTTTTAAATCCAGTGAGACAACTGTAAACTCAGTTTGGCAACTTTTAAGACAGGGATTTCTCAATCAGGTTGAATAATATTAAAAATTTAAAAGATTATCTCCGTTTTCAATAAATTTAGTTAGAATTCCTCGGGCCTCACGGTATTTCCGTGAATAAATGCTCGCATGTTTACTGATCTGAGAAAAAATAATATTATTATAATATATTTCCATTAGCTTTAATATTTTCCTTAATTTTCTATCATTCAGCATTTGATTACTTTGCAATTTACTTTTCTATTTTCTGTTTGCAGGCTATTGTTTATGAACGACGATCGTTTGCCCTATTGTAACAATTCAAAACAAATATCTAAGACATATACAACGGCAATAAAACTGACGAGCAGTGAAGCACCAATCTGTAGTTGTCCTGTAAGATGTGACGATGTAACATTTGATACTGCATTCTCGAAAGTTCCGATGCGTCGCATCAATGAATCAACTGTAGGAATTGGGTTCGGATCAAAATTACCCGGCGGCTACATACCATGGAATCTTGCTATTGTAAACATAGCTTTTGGATCAAGTAAAGTTCTCATCACTAAAGAATATCAAACCTACACCTTCGACAATGTTTTCATGGACGTAACAGGCACCTTAGGATTGTTCCTCGGCATCTGTTCGCTAACATTCATTGAAATACTTGAAACTGCAATTTTACATATTGTTTTGGTGAGTGATTGATTTACATATATTTTTATTTTATAATATCTAATTATACTGAGAAAACGTCAATATTAAAAATTTATCCGAATTAAGAAGAATAAAAAATTCAGATGGTTGAAGATTAAAGCATCAGGCTAACTTTCTTTTTGTCGGGAAAGATGTAAGATATATTTTTATTTGTTATTTTTGTTTGTTAAAAACCCCATAGGAAAAAACCATTGATTTATTAGATAATGAGAAAGCTACGGGTAAAGAATAACTCTTTTAAAAAGGTTCTTTTTAGGATTAGAAATAAGAAAGAGCAGAAAAAAGAGATAGAATTAAAATTAATTATATAAAATTATAAAATGAACCACAAAGTAGTTATAAGGAATATATACAGTTTACAGTTATATAACAAACGACAAATAAAGAATTTTATGCTAAATTAAATGAAATACTGGCTGAAATTGAGAGTCGAAAAAGATGATAATATTAAGAGACATGAATGGGAGAGAAGGAAACGAAAGCCATTTTTTTTTCTTTTTGATTCTTTAGTGCTACTGTGGCTCTTGGAATTTTGTGTCATTTTGACTTTTTCTGTAGGACTAAAAATTTTCCTCCTGTGTATAGTTGTACATATTGTATTGCGTATTTTAATTACAATTTTACTGATAAAAATGCTTGTGCCTAATTTATTTTTTTATGCTCTAAATATCATTTCTAGTTCGTTAGTCAATTTTATGCACTTGTTTGTTTATATTACTTGAACGGTCTCGCCTTGGTGAAATGTTTTGAGGCTTTTCTTCCCTTTTATACATTTTCCATTCTAAAATATTTGACTGTCTACATTAAAGATTCCGGAATCGTCCTATTCCTGTTTTCATCTATATCTCGTGTTATTTGATTCTAAATTTCAATATTTTTTTACGTATCACAATGATTTTAAGTTTTCTCTTTTATTAACTAATTCGATTCAGAAACATTGGATTGCGAAACCCAGAACCTAATTAAAGCAAAATTAAAACAGGCTGGAAATTACAGCTGTCCGATAAGCGAATACAGCTTTAAACTTTACATAATCAATGGACTGGTCTCTTAGCAAGAACAGTAGATGTGACAGAACTTTAACAAGCAAGACTTATAGAATCAACATAAACAAGACCTATTATCTGTCTTTTGATCCAAATGTGGTACCACAATTATTTGATTTATTTGGCAAAACCTTTGTCAAAAAGTCACTGAATGCTTCCCATCAAATCCGTTCCCATTAATTCTGGTGAACACCTTTAGTTGAGATACTCGAAGATGACGTAGTCATCTCATCTAATCTAGTTTTGATTATTTATCATTAGTTTATGCTCTTACGTAAAAGGGTTATTTTTTATTCTTATTCATGTAACTCTTTAATTGCAGCATCGTAAGATGGGGTAACTTTGGCCCAAATTTCAGAAAACGTTTGTTTGGGGATACTGCTAGGCAGTAGCTTGTTTAATTTCGGTTATTACCGTTATTTGTAAGATAGTTATCAATACTATATCAATGTTTAACTGTTATTTGGAGTTCAGACGTCCATCACTAGATGCTTCGCTGCCGCATCTTTCTGTCTGATTGCCATTGTTGAAAGGTTGATCAACATTTACAATAATGACGTTGTTGATGGAAAAACTACACAAAAATAGTTTGCTCTCCAATGGTGGGTAGTAATCAATGGAGATAAAACTATCTTTGTGTAGTTTTTCCATTAACTCCGTTTTCAGATTCTACCCATCATTGTTTTCAGCAGTTTCAAAGATTTTACATTATTTCATTATTGTGTCTATTTCATTCAGTCATCATACAACCAGGGTCTTGTTTAATATTTTCAAACAGGAAAAGCCAGGCACAGGAGAAGCACCATTTACTCCATATACTTAAATGCATTAATTCCATATACAGTTACATCGGCGAAACCCATCGTGCCTTTTCTGATCAGGTCGACGAACACATTAGGGCATCTTTAAAAACTATCTTAATTATGCTACTGTGCATCACTTAATGGATACTGGACATTCCATGGACTTTGCCAATTCCGTCATTCTAGACAGTGTCGACCATCATTTCCTGAGAAAATGTAAGGAATCAGTACTTATTTTTGAAATAACTGTTAGGCCCAACACAAGAATAAACAATCAAAATGCCTTTTCAGATTCATTTTTATGAGGGGAACTAGAGTACAGCTGTTTCACCATTCTACTGGATCTTCAGCTCTAGCCAGCCCCCTCGATAAAAATGAATCAGAAAGGCAGTCCTAAGGTGAAGCCATAAGCCAAACTGGCTATGACCTCGCCAAAGGCAAAAGGCAATGAAATAAATTACCGAAAAGCCGAGAGGCAATATCGGTAAT
>JAFIDM010086332.1:0-10321 GCA_023159025.1 Thereuonema tuberculata
AAATTTGATCTCTCTAGTATTATCCAGGCCGAAGCTATGAGGGTTCGGTAATTCATAACCAGATGCCCCCTTTATGAGGGGTTGCAGAATGAAAGTTACGGATTTCTTAATTTTTTTGTTGTTTGTGTGATAATCCTAGCCTGCATAACAAATTTCAGCTTTCTAGGACTTCAGGAAGTACCCTAGAGGTTTTGATGATCATGAGTCTGACTGACTGACTAACTAACTGACTGACTATCAGTCAATCAGTGACGGAATCGACGTATTTTAGGTATTAATAAAATCCAAAGTATAAAAGCTAAATAAATGAAACTTAAGTGTATTTCATTAGTCTGCTAACTGCATCTTATTCTGAAAATTTGAGCTCTCTAGTATTATCCAGGCCGAAGCTAAGAGGGTTCGAAAATACGACGAAACACTTCCAGAAAAGGTACGTAGTGCCCTTCCTGCCTT
Source organism: Thereuonema tuberculata (assembly GCA_023159025.1). Classification (NCBI taxonomy): domain Eukaryota; kingdom Metazoa; phylum Arthropoda; class Chilopoda; order Scutigeromorpha; family Scutigeridae; genus Thereuonema; species Thereuonema tuberculata. Next base: position 454 of record JAFIDM010086332.1, read on the forward strand.
CGGCTCGTCTTGGCGGGGGCACTGCCGCGCCCCCAGATTTTTCCCCAGCATTTCATGTGTATTTTAGTATAATGCAACTACCAACTGTAATTTAGTTAATCTCTAAATATCAGCAAACCACATATTAAATAACTATTCAATGTTAGGGAAAGAATAATCTCAAATCAAAATCTATTCGATTGCTAACTCAAGTCATATATTTAATTATCTGAATACACTAACAAAATGTTGTATTCAATAATAAAATTCGGAAAAAGCAATTTTTAAACAGTACATTTGCCTTCACTAAATTAAACATTCTATAAACTTGAAATTAAGTTTTAAAATCTTTATCCAAATTATATTGATTCGTATTTCAAATAGAGCAATTTTAATCTTGCGATTTAAGTCTGTTCTAAATATCCTTTTAAAGTTTCAAACTATTCCATCTATGACATCTTTATTTTTGCTGAGAAAACTCTGATTGACAAGTGATACGTAAGTATTTAATGTTTATGATATTATGATTGTCCGTTGATTTACGGACAATGAATGCCACTTTTGTTCGGAAGTCTTTTCGCTAGGGTTAAAGTCGTCCTGTAGATGATAATATTATCTTGGATTTTCTCTCAAAAGAATGGAATCAGTTATCGGCTTCGTTATCTGAACATCACAGGCATTATCCGTTATCCCTTATCATTATCCGTTATCCGAATATCAGATGCATTACTGAAGGCATTTTGCAAACTTCCCGTCGACAATTTTGCAAAAGAAAAGAAAAGTAAATTAGAAAAAAATCATTTTCATGTCGTTGCATGATTGCTACACTTGTTCTCTATTATCTTGTAGAATTAGTAAAAATGGAAAACAGTAAATATTGCTCTATTACTTGAATATCACAGGCATTACTCAAAGCTTCCCGTCGACAAATTTCCAGACAAGCTTCCCGTCGACAAATTTCCTGTCAGAAAGTAATGCTTTCTCACAAATCATTGCTTTGTCTTCATTAGAAGGTCAACCTTCGTGGCTTTCCTTCAAGATTTTGAAAGATTCATTTAGCATCTCCAGTAAGTTCATCTTATTTTTCATTTTATCTTAATATTCTTACTTACTAATAATTGTGTGATAAAAAGTGAAATATATTTATATGAAAAAATATGAATCATATGTGTGTCTAAAGGAATACAACAGTGAATAAATGATGCGACATTGTTTAGAACCCAGACTTTGTATCATGCAACATAGTTTTGTTCAAAACAATGAACAAAACGATGTAGAAATATTTGTTACTCAGAAAATGATGTAGATGAAGTTATGACATAAACAACACGATGTGTTGAAGAAATAGTTGTATTTCTCCTAAGCAAACGTATGGAGAAATAGGGACTTTAATAAATGGTTCACGTTAAATGTAACCAGTTAAAGCATCTCTAAGGCTCAATACATCATGCCACAAAGTAGAACTTGGATAAGTAAATTCGTCTAGACATCACAACAAAATAATAAGGAATATTGTGTTCCAGAACGTTAGCATGTTGTTTATAGGTTCAAGACAATTTACAGAAGCAAGATAAACAGGCTGAAGATGAGGACAAATACTGATATCTATTTTTAATCATTAAAGAAGACATAAGGTAACAACGTAACTACATATTATTTCATAAGACAGAGCCCGTGGTGTGAAGAAAACTTTCGAAGAAAGTATTTAAATTGTTTAATGTTAAAGTTCAAAGTAATTCATTTAATTGATGAAGAATCTTCAATATTTCAAGAAATAACTGTTTATTGAAGATTTAAGACAACGTTGTAGGAAAGTCATTCGAACGCAAATCGAATTGTATATCGTAGTATTAGAATATATTAAGAATCAATACTTTTAAGAAAATGGCTTCATATGTGCTTATTTCATCTTTAATTCTTTAAGTAGTGAACGTTCTTTAATGTGCGGAGTGAACTAATCGAGAATAAACAATAAACACGCACAAATTATGCAACAAGAAAAGGATTCGCACCCTGAGCTGTCACCGTGAAGAGACTGGGACGGACCGTTTCGTCCTTTAAACAATTCCTATTTTTTTTGTGAGCTAGAAAAAAAAAGGTGTACATGCCAAAAACTGCCAATTAAAGTGAATGAATGATTTTTTTTTATTAACTTTATATGCGCTGTTACCTTGCGGGTATTCGAAATATATATAAGTAGACCAGGTATATCTTTCTTTAATGTACTGTAGATAACTACGTAATATACAAACTAATATTTCATTACTTTTCGTTACTATAAATAAATAGCTTTGTCATTTACATTGGTGGACCTGTGCTCACATTTATTTTAAGAAATTCCTAAGTTCAAATGCTACGTCCTGGTTTTTGAACTTTGAAGATATGTGAAATTGCTGGTTCTTCAATTTTACTGTTGAATCATTTTACAATGAACCTTTAGGAGCTCATCTAAATGTCATCTAAAAGGTTTACAATGAACCTTTAGCTCATCTAAATTGTTGATGTCAAATGAAGCTCATCTAATGTAAGTTGACATCAATAATTTCAAGAAACTTTTCTTCAATGACAGGTTTTTTTGATATGTAACCCCTTTTTTTTTACTAGTTCTTTATTCAAAACAATAGGAATCATCCTTCCAGCAACCTAGACTTTAAAATTTTAGCTTTCTAGGAATTATAGTTAAGCCGATTCCAGATGGACGTACAAACAATCCAGAGATTTTTTTAGTTACTTTTAATACTAACTCTTTACTGTGTTAACTCTTTACAGTAAGCGTTATCAATTCATATATTTTTACGATTTCCTAAATTAAATTAAGCGAAATGTAATATCACTGAATTTTTAGAACGGTTTAATGAAAACGAAGTCTTACCACACTACCTGAAATCTTTTATTTTCTGTTGTGTCACGTTAAACAAGTGATACAAAATGTGTGTTATATCATGCGTATGTTTCATCAAGCTCATTACTCTGAAGTGATTCACCGTTTTCCTTATAACTTGATATGATGTTTACACTTGGTGCAACTGAAAACATCTTGACAATTATTTTAGCTGCACTTCTTTCAGCTGTGAAAAGCGACTTCGTTACTTCCCATGCTAAATCAACTGAACTGTTTTTTTTTAAAACAAAACTTTACAGGATTCACAATTAAGTGCCGATTTAAATCATAGCCATACACTAAAAACTCGTTTATCCTAATCGCGTTCATCCGAAACAATTTTTAGCAAATTTTTAAAATATACAAAAAAATTTTCCATCTCTATAATCAATATTTAATAGCTTAAACAAGTGTAACTTTGAGTATACAATTGTAACTCTATTAATAACATTATTCAGTACAGGTATCAATATTGAAAAGGGTTCAAAAAGTACTATACTGTAGAACCTATAATTTACCGTGCGGAGCCCTATTATAGTTTATTGTGTCATATTTACTATAATTTTTTAAAGAATAGTATACAATATGTTAAGTACAATATATTCCGGATTGCGAAATTTCGTTTATCTGAAACGGACTCGGTCCCATCAAATTCGGATAAACCCTTTTTTAGTGTATTTCTTTCCATTCCTTTCTTTCAAGAAAATATAAAAAACTGATTTTATTTACGCAAATCATTTTTATTTTTAGGAAACCTTAAAATATAGGAATATGATTGATTTTATGACGTTTGGAAATGTTTCGTTGACTTACATTTTGTTAATGAAATGAATTTCAAAGTGGTCTGTAGACAAATTAAAAATTCAGTATTTTAAATATTGAGCCGTACACTGGTCAAAACAATTAGGGAAGCATGTGATTTTGGCGTCATTATGCAAGCCAAGCGTGAAATATCTTCCCGAAATGTGGAAAACGGAAGTGGAATGTGACGTAGACAGCAAAATCATGCATAACCATACGCAAATGAGAGCCTGAAACTTTAGAATGCATAAATCACAGATTAGGGTAAAAACTAAGGTTAAAAATTCACTAACATGAGATTTCTTACCCCATATTAGTGAATTTTCTACTGAAATCTTACTTTAAAAATAACATTTTACTGAACGGTAGTCAGCAGGATTTTCCTTACAATAACTCTTGCTTCCCTAATTTTTTTGACCAGTATAGTAAGAAATGTTGAATAGTAAGAAAATCAGTCAAAATTAAAACCAAAGTCTGTTTCAATGAAATTTTGCGTCATCACACTGAAATGGTTCACCATTTGGTACACACACACATCCTACCCAGGGTCCAGCCTCCAGGTCGGGTCTGGTCGGAACAGAAGCTCTGTCCCGAGAATTTCAAGGGAGAAGATACTGAGATGCGTTCAAAATAGCGCTATCCCTCAGGCCACCATTACGGAATGAAGTCAAACTAAAGAGAAATTGAAAAAGAGGCTGCCAAACACAGGAAAGGAAATTTGAAACATTCATGCACTCGACCAGGTTTTGAACCCGGGTACCGGCACACCGGCCACACGGCAGACCACCGCCTGAGACTGCAAGACCACGCCAACATGGCACCCTTTGATACAATGCTGAGATAGTTTGGTACAATGCTGAGATGACAATTTTGAAAATGTAGCTATACCTATTGAGTTTTCATCTTTGTGTTAAATTAAGTATGGCGATTGTGAAAGACTAACGATTCAGATTGCTAAAAATCTATACATGGTAGCTGAATATACAACTAGTAATTTCATATTAATTCGTTGTTTTTCTTAACATTGATTAAATCTTGTTAAATTCTGCTATTAATGTACTGGTAATTTTATACATTAAAGTATTATTAAATCTACTATGAAAATATCTAGTTAGATGATCAATTAATCTAAACAGTGTAATATATTTTGAATTCGTATTGTCGTTCGTTTAAAACAAACCGAACACTAGATAAAATGATACAATTAAAGTAGATATATTTCATTCTATATATTAAGCAATTATTTAACGTAGGTATTTCCTGTATTTATAAACTTCTGAAATTACAGACTTTACTGATGACCGAAAAAGTGTAAAGATGATATTTACTGTCCTACAAATATTAAAAATGCTGTTTTTAATATATACCAACGATTTTAATACATAGGATTTTAATACAAAATGATAGTCATTTTAAAACCAAACTTTGGAAATTAAGAGAAAATTCGTTATTTTGGAACCAACCGACTGGAAAACACTTCCTTAATATCCTATGCACGGAATTGTTTTTTCTAGTTTTAAAATTTAAGCAAATTTGAGGTTCCCTTTCACTCTTTCGCCGGGAGGAGATGGCAGAGTTGCTTGCATCTCTAAAACATGTCAGAGATGAAAATATGAATCTCCAGAGCCTTATCGTAATTTCATTTTCAGATTCTATTAATATAGGGAGATTCGTTGTTATGTCCGAGAGGGTTTGTTTCAGTTTATTCGGGGAAGGGGAAGAATGAACCATTCATAATTTGAAATTTTGGAAATGATACTCATTTATAGCAGCCGTTTTACGCCATCTTGTGTTCATGCGGAGCACTAGACATTTAAAATTTCAGCTCTCTAGGAATTGTAGTTTTAGAGATATCGTGATTCCAGGTGGACGTACAAACAAATGGACGAATGGGAATGCTTATTTCTTAATTTCTTAACCCGTACAACACTAAAAAGATATTTTTTTTGTGGCCAAGTGCTTACTTTAATTTTATTCTCAATTTTTAGTTTGGTAATGGTATGAAGTTATTTTAATAATTTTATTTACTAAAATAAAAAAAAAATGTTATTTCATTTCTAATGTTTACGGAATTAAATTATATTTTAATGTTTAAAACAGCTGTAACATAATTTCAGTAACTAGTGAATCAAATTCGAAAAATCCCTCACCTATTCATAAAGTCTAGGAAAGTTTAAATAAAAGCAGTTATTCTAAAAACATGTAAGTTTAAATAATTGTGAGAACTTACATCATATATATGTGTGAATATTATCGATAGATATAAGTTTACAATAATTGATTCTATTCTTTTTCAATTCGGTTTTCGTAATATATATATAGCGCAATATTCAAAAAACAATAGGATTTTGTACATCTTATATTGAATGTATAATTAAAATTATGAAATCAATGAAAAATAAAAATTCTGTTGGTATAATGTTATAGTGAAGAATATGAAAAGCTATAAAGATAAATTTGCAATAACAATTCAAGAATTTTTAAAAAGCATATATGATTATGGTATATATCCGAATTTATTGGAAAAACAGCAAAAATAACTTCTGTATGTAAAAAAAGAAAAAAAATCTACGAAATCAAAATAATAGATCAATCTCTAACATATCCTTTCTAATATATCAAATATTATAGAGACTTATTTAACTAATTCAATATATAAATTTCTAGGTAAGTATAAACTATTAAAAAAAGAACAATTTTTTACATAGCAAAAAAATTTAAGTACGACAAACTTTTTCAAGATTTTTAAAATATCACTAATGCAGTTGAACCTCAGAGAGGCAGTAATAACTCGATTGCCACGTCACTCTTTCTGAAGCGATAAGTTCCAGCCAAACAGGCAAACTGAAATTCAGTTTTTTGTTGCTTAAAAAGAAACATGAAATAAAAGCTACAACAAGGAATTTTCTATCAGAAGGAAACCAGAGCAAGGAAGTTGTGGTTTCACTTTATCACGTGAAGATTTTGTCGGGGGATTTCCATTAGAACTCAGGAAATAACAAACAGAATAAGTTTCTTTTTACTAAAGTGAGTTCAAAAGATAATTTTATTTTAAAAATTAAAAAATCACAAAAAAAATATTTTCTAATTTTTTAGAGCTGAATTTTTTTTTAGTGAATAATTAATTGTTTTTTGTTTCGTTTTTTTTAATTTTTTTAATAAGTATAACGACTGTATTGGAATTTTCATTCTTATAATAATACCTTACTATCTGGATAGATTATCTCTCTTACAGATTAATTAATTGATTTGATATTACTCTCATGTTTTTGTTATTTTTTCATAATTTTATTTATTACTTTTAATTGAAATATATTCAGTAAATGTCTTTCAATTAATAGAACAATTATTGCTTCAATGGAATATAAATAGTATTATTTATTATTGATGTGATGTATTGACAAGATATAAAATTTAGATAACTTGGCCACTGAAGAGAATAAAGTGATTTACAATGTTAGTGAACAATTTTCATAGTTCAAATGGTAATTCACAGATCTCTGTTTCAGTGGATTTTCAGGTGAAAAGTGATAAGTTGTCGTTCATTTTCATATTTACTATTTAGAATGACCATGCTTCTAAATAATTTGCAAAAAATAGTGATTTGCAATTGTTGTTTCTAAAGATAGAGGAAATGTAGCTATTTTATCGTGCGAGAATTCTTTAAGTAATTCAACTTTTGTGCATTACTTATCATTGTATTATTTTGAATTACTGATATGAAGAAATATTTAAATGAAGTCCAGTGGAAATACTGGCCCGGTAGCCGACTGGGTAAGGGTGCTTGGCTGCGGGTTGGAGGTAACGGGTTCGATTCCCGTCCTTGGCGGATGGCGGGAATTTTTCCGCGCTCCATTCTCCTCCAATGGGTCCTAGGGCCTACCCAGTCCTCTGTAGAATGGGTACCGGGTTTCTTTCCCGGGAGTTAAAGGCGGGCGGGCGTCGGACTGATCTAGTCCTCAACCTAGTCCCGTTAGTCATGAAACGCCGGGAGCCTTACTTCCCGCGAGCTCTTGGGCCTGCATAGGCCTGTTGTGGGGAGCTTTAATAGTTTCTTCTTCATCTTTTTCTTGGTTACTTTCGGATCCACTTGAAATTATTATCCTATTTAAATTATTATATTCTGTCCAAACATTTTCCGAATAATTAATCTGAGTGATAATGTCTTGTGCTGTTGGCTTTGAAATGTCAGTTTCATCTAATTGTTAAAAAGTGCTACCTGAATTTTATGATTCTATATTTTTTTAATGTTTCTATATTCACTGAAAAATTTACTAACTTAAATATGGTAAAGAAAATCCTTATTATTTTCAAAAATGATGTAAATCACGAAACTACTACGATAAACATAGAACTAATCCCACTTAATTAAATGACGAGATTACAAATCCTATTCGATCGACCAATGTTCTGGTTGTACATCTAATTTAGTTACAAGATTTGTTTCTTGTATTTCAACTTTTATTCTTTTAACCGTCGGACACTTGTTTCATTAATTCCTGCGCTTTTCTACTAAATCTTCTTGTGTCTTATTCGCAATAGTTTATCACCATTTCTCCTTTTCGTCTTCCACGTTTTATAGCAAATTCAACATGATATTTCGATGTTTGGCTCTTGTTCTTGTAGTTCTTTTCTTGTTGGTGTGCAGGTATTTCATTTAACGTTCTTCTTTTAACTCTGGAAGAAGACTGTGTCTTCACTCTGTGCAAAATCTTGTTGATTTATTTGCTTTGTAAGAAAGTCACACTATTATTGAACTTCAATAAACATTGCCCTTCAGCAATATTGCTCCATTTGTCTTTTCATTAAACACTGAAATTCGAACTTCATGAATATCTTTAGCAATGGCATCATCCTGTAGGCTCATCCGACTTGGATTCCACTCTTGGCTTTTGTTTTTCAGCTTATTGTACGATGTTTTTATTATGATAGTATGCAATACAACCGAAGATCTTCAAATGAGATAAATTTGGAGGCTTATCACTCTACCTTTCCATTGGTGTCATTGTTTCACCGTTTTTAGTATGAGTACAGTAATTTAAATAAACAGCCGTATTCATTGCTTCAGCCTAAAATTCAAATTGGGAGTTACCAAATGCAATTCTTATCAGTCCTTACCTGGACACATTCTTCACTGCATTAGATGAAAGAAAGAGGACAACGCAACGAATCCTGAGGAATTTCTTGACAAGTTGAAATAGTTTGGTCTTATAGTTTAGCTTAGTTCGGGATAAGTCACACACACACAATGAAATCGTATTATGATCTTAAAATAAGACTTGTGGATGTCTTTTATTGTTGTTAAGTCTGAAAGTTTTGAGAAAAGATAAAAGAAAAATGAAAGTATTCACTTCATTCTAGATTCTATATTACTCCGTTGTCGCTGGGAATTAGCTTTTTCTTCTCTTTTTGATTTCAAACATAATATCATTGCTCGCCTTCTTTTAAAAACTTCCGGATCTTTATAACTTGTTTTAACGTATTAACTTTTTACCTTATCAACTATAATAGATAATTGATTTTAAATCTGTTAATTTTTATTTAAATTTAACTTAGGTTAACTATTTAGTCATTTAGATTCTTAGTTATAAATTTTTGATTACAATATTTAAAATAAATTAAATTAAATTAATTTAAAATAAATCGATTAAAATATCTGAAAAAGATCAAATTGAAATTTTAAAATTCTGAAATAAAATTGATTGTAGAAAAATGAAAAATTGAAGATCTGATCCGAAGTATATTAAGTTCAATCCTTAGAAACTAAGAGGATAAAATGAGAACTAGAATTAAAAGTTTGAAAATTTGAAAACACACTAAAAGATTAAGTGGACATAATGGTTAAGAAACGGTGCGGACACCGATAGTTTTCTCTTCATCAAGTTGAATAGTGGCAGAAAACATTGGTTTAAATATGGTTGAGAGGTGGGTTACAACCATGTGGTTCGTTACGTCATGTAAATTCAATAAAGGAGAAATTCAATAATGGAGGGAGGGAAAATTAATACTTTCCATAATATTAGTTAATACAAATATATTGCAATTTCGGGGGTGGTATATTATTATTGTAATTGTTACTATTATTTATTATGAAACATGATTCAGCAATGAGGCTTTTATAATCATTACTTTCGTGGTGCATGATGGTTCCACTTCTGGTTAGGATTTGTTGGTTGGTTATTTGAAAATGTTTAGCTGTTTGATGAC
>JAFIDM010086333.1:0-10320 GCA_023159025.1 Thereuonema tuberculata
GTTTCATTATTCACACGACTCTGTATTGTTCTTCTAATTCATTCTTTATAGAGTTTTTGTCTTGAAAAGGAGAAGAAAAAAATAATAAAATGAAAACTTTACTCTTTCATGAAATTACATGATAATAAAACTTAATTGATAATAAATTACCAGTAACTGCAAAACACCAGGAGCTACTTTATGAAATTCTTCTAAAACTTCATCTCTTCGATTAGCACCTAATCTCAAAGATCGACTGTTAACCTGCAATTACAATAAATATAAGCACATACAAATTCCATTCTCTTGAGAAAAAGAAATATAGAAAAATGCAATGTAAAAAACTATCAAGTATAAATTAAAAATGGAAAAGAACCCGATTCATACTTCCTGCATCAAAAAATTAAATTTACTAAATTTCTAAACAATTATCCTGTTTCTCAACTTAGGAAATCAATACTTGTTAACTATGGAAAATATGATGGAAAGAAACAATGGTAAAACATTTACTTATTTGATTAACATTAATTGATGAAGTTTAAGTGAGTTTTATCGCTGTTTCTTTCCTTTATTTCATCAATGCATGTAGACTTCTTATTCTGGAAACTATGAACATTATCTTTTGCTTTACATGACTTTGATTGAAAATTCTTTATGAAATAAAAAAAGAAACAAAAAATCCACATTTAAAGCAATGACGTAAAGTTAAATCAGGTATTTCTATTAACTCCAAGCCTTTTTGCATGAGACTACTTTCTAGTCAATTTATTAATTTTTATGAATTACTTTTTTTTCCTGATGCATCTGTCGTCACTGCAATTTTGTGTTCAGTCAACTGACTTGAACACTGTCAGTAAACAAAACCACTGCAAGCTTTAACACAGCTCAAAAAGAGTCAAGACTATGTCTATTTTGTGTTTCCATCCCACATCAATTAAAGCCATAATCGTAATAATCATAACAACAACCACTGTCACAATGTCATAAAAACCATAAGGAATTTCAGTTTTTGAAAGCTTAATTAACTCCAACTATTAAATGAACAAATAAAGAAAATAAGATGTACCTCTTCTGGTAACACAGTTATTATTTCTAATAGTGCAGGTAAATGATGCAAACTGTTTCCAAATCTTAAGAGGGAAAAAAAAAAAAAAGAATAAATTTTATAGCATCTAATTTATGTCAAATAATCAAAGCTGTTTATTTTTCAATATTTCATTTCTATTCATACAAAAATAAAACAAACAAAAAATTCTACTTGTCTATGAGATCACTTGCAGCCATCTTCCAAGATGCCATTTGTAGAGCAAGGTCAGCCAGAGCAAGGCAAAGCTTTTAAAACAAAAGGAAAAAGAATTTAAGAAAATATTCAACATTAAAGTGTATCTATTTCCAATAAGGCTGTTTGAAGGATTAGTTTTACAAATTACCTGGGTCACAATTACAGGATTAGTTTCAGGTACAACATGTCTGATATGTTCAATTAAAGAATCCCTTAAAAGTTGATGAGAAGTTAAAGGTAGTTCATGGAATGCATATTGAATCTACAAAAGTTAAAATTACAAACATTAGTGAAATACTGTTTCAAAATGAATATAAAAATTACAAGAAATAAGATTACAAATGAATTAAAATAAGTACGATTCTTCTTAACAATTGTTTAAGTAATAAATTAAATGTGTTCCATTAAAACAGCAAGTTAATATTCACACACATGAACTAAAGCAATGGTTGAATATTCTAAAACAATAAAGACTGAAGTTATAAAAGGTTTATTTTCAATCTTCTTATTTTTGAAGAAACTTCTCCAATTTGTAATGGCTTAGCTTAAACAAATGCAAGAAATAACGAGTTTTAAAACGAATGCATCTTGTAAAACTGAGAAACAAACTGGAACAATTTCAGCTAAAAATATAAAATAACACTTTTTTTTTCTAAAATGCAGTATAAAACAAAAGATGGAAAAATAAAATCTTGTTGATATATGTCACACTTACATGTAAATCAAAATATTATCATATGTGGCAAACAAATTAGTACGATGCCCTGCTTCAGTTCAGAAAAATGTAATTAATTTTTTTGTTAAGATTTATAATTTTATTAAATCTGGATATTGATCACTAATTTTAATTAAAGCTTAAACATACGATTGGATTGTGATAAAAATGGAGAAGGGAAGTTTTAACGTCTATTAATGTTTTAAAAATATTAATCATCATTAATTAATATTCAATATTAAAATTATAAAAAAAAAAACTAAGCTTTTTATCATAACTTAATCGAATACTCACTTTGGTTCTCATGGTCTGGGCTGCAAAATAGCAAGATTCCACATCTAGTTTTTTCTGCAGAAGTTCATCAGCAATCTTCCAGGCAAACACCTGCAGGGGACAAAAAGGCGTGAATAACCTATACTACAGAATCACACAAGTGTGTAATCATGTGAAATTTCCCATATAATCATAAACGCTGGCTCAAGTGAATTGATAAGTATGATTTCAGACGATTATAAGAATTACTGTATCAACCAACTTATCCATTGAGAAAAAAAAGAAACACTTATGCGATTTATCATTAAATAATAATTAAACAAATATGAATACGGTTTCTTAAAAACTAAACGTATGATCATAAAATCAGTATATTTGCAAAATAAACGTAACCTATATTCAAGATATCTTAATTTTGCTTTTAAATTTTAATTATAATCAATAGTTATAAAACCTGTTATCTAAATTGTCTAGTAACATAAACCCAGGTGACTAAATTCTTTTTCTACTTATTCACATCTTATTTTGTAGTTGCTAACCGTGTAGTTAGTTAACAATACTGTAATTTTCGTCTATTCAAGTATGTCTTAATATGTAAATCACACATTCATTAACTGTTATAATAGTTACTACAGTCGGAGGACTATGGAATCTAAGAAAGAGAACTACTATTTTATTTTATTTTTTTGGTTCTATGTACAAAAAAAAATTAAACTATTTCAACATAATACTGAAGACAAGTTTCTTGTATGCCTTGGCTGAAGTACTGACCGATCGTTGAAGCTCTCCCAACCAAACCGAGGCTTTCTCCTTGCCAGATGTGTCAGGATTGTGGTATAATGCGTGGATTGCTTGACAGACGGTATCTAAAGGTGGTGCAGAATCCATTCTTGTGATCACAGGTTAAAACACCTATTTTGACAGTTTTGCTACGTAACTTATAGAAGAAACCGGTCCCTCATGCTGGGCCTAATGGACGACAGATGTTAGAGTCATCCCGCACTATCTGAATATAAATTCATCTCAATGGAGACAGAAATAACAGAGAATTTTGGCAGAATATTCAAATAGTTAATTTTAAAAATATATAAACTAAAATTTTTTGCACATAAATTTTAACATATTATTTATTAGATTTTCTCCAATAATGAATTGCTTCAATCAAAACTTCTTTGCAGAAATCAACATGGATGCAGATGGTCTGCCCATCGTTGGAACCGGAGTTGATTTCACTACGGTCTGATATTATCTGAAAACTAATATATAATTTGAAAGGACAGTTTATTTAATATGTTAATTCGTATAGTTAATTGAGCAACATCATTATGTTGCGTAAAGTTTTAAATGCATGATTAATGTTGACTTCACTAAATGTTTTGGGTAGTTTCCAAGGAAGAAATAATTTTTAATAATTTGATCGAGTTAAAATTCTAATTGAATCATTTTTAGAATTATTTTCACTTCTAATGGTTGATTACAAATTCACTTAGATTCACGATACAGACATTTTCAAAATCATTTGATTCCCAATTAATTGACTTTTAATTTAAGAAGTTACTGACGATCATTTCTAAATATTTTTTGACAACCTTAGTAAATTGTTTCTGTCTTAAATGTAGGCCTTCATCCCATCTAATCAGTATAATCGGACAAATCAACTATTTATGTAGCTCCATTGCTACATAATTCTTCAATTCTGATTCTGATTTTGCAACATTTCTGTACAGATTCTTGAAGAGAGTCGGGATCGTTTGTGATTTTCTAGTAGTTCGTAATATTGGGTCGGTGCATAATTATCAGGCGTTTTTGCAGGTGGGTTTTTGGTAATAAAAATTGCTGTTTTCTTTACTCTTTTTAATTAAAATAGTATTTTAGTTTCAGGTGATAAAAATGCGTGTCAATAATCATACTCATATTCGTCATATTATGCTTTATCACTTCGAAAAAGGATTGAAATCAGCGCATTCATTTCGTGATCTCAACGAACTTTTTGGGGAAGGAACAAGTGAAAGTCGATGCAGGGAATGGTTTGCCCATTTCAAATCTGGCGACACTAGCTGTTCCACCAAACACACCACATTGCCTTCTTACAGTGCACGTTTTTCGGTATTCCTTTTGGTGAAACTCCTGGCCAAACGCAAAAATTCTTTCTTTTGACGTTTTTCAAGAGAAGCCATGATTCATCCCCAGTGACAAGATTCTTCAGAAATGGAGCTTGCTCGTTTAGTTGCAGCAAATCAGTAAAAATTCGGACATGTTCTGCTCTATTGTTTTCGGAGAGTTTGTAAGGGACCCATCTAGCCACTTTCCATACCTTTCCGAGATTTTTGAGACGACGAACGATGGTTGAATGGTCCACATTGAAGTCTTCGGCCAGCAGTCGAGTTGTCATGCTTTTGTCCTCTTCCACGGCTGCCAAAAGTGTCTGGTTGTTGAAATCCGATGGTCGACCTCTTCCTGGTTTATCTTCCATGCTAGTGTCGCTAGATTTGAAATGGGGATACCATTCCCTGCATCGACTTTCGCTAATTGTTCCTTCCCCAAAAAGTTTGTTGAGGTCATGTAATGACTGCACTACTTTCCATCGTTTTTCGAAGTGATAAAGCATAATATGATGAATATGAGTATGATTATTGACACGCATTTTTATCACCTGAAACTAAAATAATATTTTAATTAAAAAAAGTAAACAAAAAAGCAATTTTTATTACCAAAAAACCCTCCTACAAAAATGCCTGATAATTATGCACCGACCCAATATGTTTGTAACAAATATTTTCATTACTTCTCCTACTAATAAGGTGGGAGCAGCAATCCCAGTAGCGATCGAATGAAGTCCCACGGCTTCTATACAGAGTGAATGTTAAAATCTTAGAAACTTTACAATTTCAAAACCCCACCAAAAAAAAATAGAAGCTCTCCATAGATTTGGGAGATCCCATTACAATTAAAATAGACCAATCATTGTAAGATATATTTCAAGAAGAGAAAAGGAAAATTGGCTTTTACTTTCAAACTAAGAAAATATTTAATCAATATGGATATCTTTAAAAATGATAACAACCAAAGAATATAAATAAATGAAAATTTAACACAAAACTACAACTTCAAAATCCCTTAGAAAAAAATAGAAGCTCTCCATAAATTTGGTAGATACCATTATAATAAAATAGGCCAATCATTTAAGATTTATTTCAAGAAGAGAAAAGGAAAATTGACTTTTTATAACAAATTCATATAATAATTCTAGTTGAAGTCAATATAATTAATGAAGAAATAAATTTTTATAATATACCAAATTTGAATAAAACTTACAAATTAAGATTAGATTCTAGAGGAGATCTATAACTTGAGAATCATAGAAGCTAGAAACGAGTTCTCAATGGCTATTAGTTAGTCTTGACAAGATCTTTTTAAGAAGGTATAGATCATGTCTCTAGCATATGTCATTAATGAGATATGAATGTTTTGCAACGGATGGACAGACAGACTGAGCAAGGATATAAGGCTTCTCCTGCTATGAGCTACACTTTGTATAGAAGCCTAAAAGTAAATAAGAGCAAATCATTTAAAAAGAAAAGGAGAAGATTCAGGATATTGAATGTCATATTTTGTACCGTATAGGCTCCAATAAACGCCGGGGCTCTAATTGTCGCTGGTCTCTAATAAGCGCCAGGCTGCAGAGGGGACACGGCCAAATAGTAGCCGGGTCTTTGATATTTGCCTGCCGGAACTAGTGTAAGCGTTCGTATCTTTATAGTCGTGCATAATACCTTACAGTACATTGCCTTACAAAATGCCGCCGAAACGGTCATTTGACATTGCCTTTAAGATTCGCGCGATAGAATATGCAAAGAAACTTCCAATGAGGATTCGGACGACGAATAGCAGTGAAAGGTACAGAAAGACATTGCCATTTATCTTTAACAGTCTTCTGTAGCATGTGAAATTCAAATAAAGTAACTCTTTGTAATATTAGCCGGTATTTATGTGTAAAAATATTGCGCTCTGAAGGTTTTTGTTTTTAATGGCCGGCCTCTAATAGCAGCCGGTCTCTATTAAGCGCCTGGAGCCAAGGAAAAGTGTCAAAAGCTTCCCCATAGAAGTGGCTGGGTTGCTTCTGGAGGTATGTTCTCACTGCATCCTTGACATCATCATGCAATTGAAATCCGAAGCCTCGCAACAATCATTTCAATTCCTCAAACACGTGGAAGTCACAGGGAGACAAATCCAGTCTGTATGGTGGGTATTTAACACGACTGCTGCCATTGTAAGGGTTGGCGATATAAAGTACCACTAGATTATTTATGTTTTTATTATATAAAGTAAAAATAAGAGTCAGTACATATCATATTTCAACCTCCCCTACCCTGTGAAATCACATCTCACGGCATCATGTAGACTGCACTTCTGGTTAAATTGCTTCACTAACTGCCATTTACAAGACTCCTTGATATTAGATTTTGAGTATTTTTTTTTTTTTTTGGTTTCATCAATGAAATAATAAGAAAATCAAAATAGCAAATATGATAGAATAAAGAATGCATTTTTTTTTATTTATTAAATGTAAATTCTCAGAAAATATTTACACAAAATCAAATTGGGTGTATGATTAAGGAACTTCTATTGTTTTCAAATTCTGAATTCTAAAAATCAGCATAAAATGAATAATCAACAAATTAGAGAATCTAGTGTTTTTCAAGGGCCTGGTACATCACTCATTATTACGGAGAGAAAAAAAAAAAACCCACAAAAGTTCAGTGCCAACAACTGTTTACTACAGTTCAAGGTGCCTACTGCGATGTCACACACAATCCAAGTTTCCCTTAGAAGCACTGGCAGCATACTGATCAATAGTTTGCGTAGTCACATAACAAAGTGCTGTGTAATCGGCATGTCTACTACTAGTGTCATCTACACGGAGCCACATAGTCTGCAGTCAATATGTTAAAGATATTCCACTTGAATTACCGTAGTAACTCTTGAATAATGTTTGCTGTATGGAGATGGGTGTTGTCATGGAACAGGATGATTTCTTTAAAAAGCAATCCTGGTCACTTGAACTTGATAGCATCATCAGGGTTTCTTGGTATCATTGAGCATTGATGGTTGGTTCCTTTGTTGAGAAATTTGATAAGAAACTGCTCTGAACATTTGAAGAAAAACATGAGCATCACCTTGTCTTTACTTATCTGCAAGGCCTTTGACTTTTTCAGAGGAGGTGAACCCAGATGTTTCCATTGAAGACTTTGATGCTTTGTTTCAGGTTCAACTTTCATCACCATTGACGATTCGGCATAGGAACTGTTGCCCTCTGCTAACCTCTATAGAAACAATGACATTGCAATCCAACAGTGCTTTTGATCAGAGTTGAAATGATGTTGTATATACCGGGGACACACTTTGTAATAACACAGCTGTCATGTGATGATACTGTACACTGTACCATGGCTGACTCTAACCTCCACAGCAATAGCACAACCTTTGCTATTTGATTCTTTCGAATGAGTTCCTCCACATGTTGAATGATGGCATCTGTTGTGGCAACCCTCAGCTGCTCTGGTCAATTGTCATCCTCCAAAAGAGTTCGACCCTCTTAAAATCTCTTGTTCCATTCTTCAACTCTTGATAACAACAAACAATGTCCACCATACACTCTGCTCATCCTCCAATGAATTTCAGTTCCATTCAAACCTTTTGCCGTCATAAAGCATACAACCGCACACTGCTCTTCTTTAATTGCCTCCATTGAACTTGGGTGGTAACTGATTGCACACACCATCCTTCCCGTCACGTTATTGGATGCTAGCTTTAACATGACTTGATGCCAGCTCAACATATCTCTTGGCAAGAATCCAATCTTCATTTGTTGCGAATCTCAGTTTAAATCTCTCTTACATTTGGCACAGGAACACGTACCCTACCCTTAATTTGACTAACTCTTATTATTTTGTTAAATCATCACAGTTTCAGGTTCTTGATCTTCAGTTTTAAAATTTCCCTTATCCTACTTCTCTTTGTTATGCTATTTGGTTATCGTTTCTCTGTAATTGCCTTTTTTTTTAAATTTCCACTAAAAATGATATCACATATTTATTGGTCTGTTCTCATTGCTAGAAGAAAATCATGTTCAGGATATTCTTTTATGCATAACGATTTAAGATCTAGATAATGTCATCTCACTTTTACTTTGGTTATAAAGTATCATCACATATTTTGCTGATTTGTTGTTGAGTTCCTTTCCCATGACCTTAAATTTTCAGACTTTGTGCTAACTGATTGTCCAATTAATGCACTAGTAATGGGAACTTAAGAATTTATTTATCCATTAGTAGTGCTTTTTATATCTTCTGCAAGTTAGTCACCCCTAATATGGAGAAGAGAATCTTACCGTTTGGGGTCATATCTTACAATGTTAGTTTTGGTCCATTTCAAATATTGTTATTCCTGCTGTGTTCAATGAGTATTCCTTACATCTGCCATCCAGAAACATGTCCAGTAAGATTGACAATCCCATACATTATTATTTTCCATTGCCAATCACAATTTTCCAGTTGGCTGATGAATAGATTGACAACATCTTTGTCAATTGGTGGACTAATTTTGAATTATTTCCCATAAACAGTGCATCTGAACATGCATTAGGTGTTGAAACTTATTTTTGGAGGGGTGTGGAAAGATGGGGCAACAATTTTCAATAAATCAATTATAAACTTCCAAAATTCCTAAGCTCACATTTATATCATTATCTTTCACTATATTAATCTTTCCAGTTTCCACATTCGTAAAGAAATATTCTCTTCTTAATTAGAGGTTTAAATGAAAGAATATTGGATGAAAGTTGTTACTGCATTTTAGAAACATATTTGTACTTAAAAGGATTCATAACTATACTCCTAAATGTTATTCTATAGAATCACATTGTTTTTTTGGCAAATGTGTTAAAGTCTTAGGTTCTATCAGGGATCAGAAGTGAGGCATTGCAAGTAAAGTTACTTTTTTTTTCTCTAATAACAGTCAGTAACTCCATTACTTTTATAAAAAAAAAGAACTGTAACATAGTGAGTAATGTAATCATGTTACATTTTTCTAGCTTGACCAAATTTTCAAGAACAATTTCACTAAAGATATTATTTTTAGTCAATTTACGATAAAAGCACTAAAGAAAATTGGTGTGTCCAATGAATAAGGAGGATTGTAGGATTTGATTTTGAGGCTTTATTTCATACAGGTCCCTTTTTTTAAAGGGACCTGTATGAAGTAAAGCCTCAAAAATTGAATATATCATAATAATTATCAATACTAATTCATTCAGAGATTTTGATTGGCATGAAGTGAAATGAAATAGCTGCATTAAAAAAGAAATAACTTTTTGATAGATATGCAAGTATTTATAAACGCAGTGTTATGTTCAAAAGTGTCATCCTTATTTAGCTGCTTCACATTAGGAATAAAAAGGAACTACTTTCCCACAGCTATTTGGGATGGGCTTAAAAAAATAACATTATAGAGTAGAGAAGCCTTTATTAGATTATTTATGTCTAATTTTTGTGCCTTATAAAAAGAAATTTCATAAAATAATAATTTTTTGTTGATTTTTTTGTTTTTGTTTTTTACTCTCAATTTTTATGTTTACTGATTTTGAAACTTCATGTAATGAGTATATCTAAAAAATATCACTAATTTCTTTATATAAATATATAAAAATACAATTTTTTTAATTAACAACTTGTCAATAAATTTGTATGTATATATGTAATTGTACATACACAATAAAATTGTGAAATGCAATGAATTTTTATTTTTATTCTTTCTTAAAACTTGTTGGTTTTTATTTAATCCCAATAACTGATTAATAGCTAAGTTTAAATTGGCATTTTGTACAAGTGATCAAAAATGTATTATCGTCACATGAAGTTTTGAAACATGTCCAGTAAGATTGGTAATCTTATTTGAGTTTTTGATGATTTTAATGTAGAACATTTAAGATTTTCCAAATATACAAGGTCTTTTTTAAAGGTACCGACCTGTCAGTGGCAGTTCTGCAAAGAAAAATCAGTAAAACAGCCCA
>JAFIDM010086337.1:0-10318 GCA_023159025.1 Thereuonema tuberculata
ATAGATAGATAGATAGATAGATAGATAGATAGATAGATAGATAGATATATACGCTCATTTTATATGTGGGTCAAAAGTATTGTATTTGAGGATCCATCGGGTAGTGAAAAAAATCTGAACAAATTAAAATGTTACTAAATATTGGAATCGTTTATATAATTCATTTATAGAATTAATTGTATTATTTCATTAATGCTAATATTTTAGTGTAATATTGTTTTTCAACAAATATATATTACTTTTTAGTCTTCTCTTAATGTATTCTTTTCTCTTTTTCTACAGAGATTATCTTGGCATCATGTTTGGTTTATATTTTGCATGGCTGGGATTTTATACCTATATGCTAATACCAGCATCAATAGTCGGAGTGATATGTTTCCTTTATGGCTGTTTTACTCTGTATACTTTTGAACCAAGGTACGGACAAAAGTTATGTCATGTTGAAATTTATTTTTTCAGTAAATTGTTTAGAATGTGTTTCTTAGTTTCACTCATAAATATAAATTAAAGTAGCCTTGATATAAAAAGTGTAACATAGTTGATTTTAAGTTACTAGAAAATGTGATCCATTATTTTGTCTTTCTTTTTACCACGTTATGTTACTGGTAATTTAATTTCATTGTTTTATTGAATCAGAATTAAAATATAGAAAACAAAATCAATGAAATACAAATTAAAAGAATTCCCATATACTTTTCCTACAAACTTTATAAAAATTGCAAAATAAAGGAAATTTATTTTCCTTCCAATTAATTTCATAGATAATGCAACAATATTTATTTATTTATGTTTCAACTGCTTCTTAAAAAACTCAAAAAGATCAACCACTTTTAAAAAGAGCGCAGTAACATAGGATTGTTATTCATTATACTATAATTTCCAACTCTTTATTATTATTATTAATCCTTTTGTTATGAATTATATTTACATACATACATACATACATAGTTCTCTGCCAAGGGCAGGTCCTTCACTGCAAACCCAGCATTCTCCAATCTTTCCTATTTTCTGCCTTCCTCTTCGTCTCCACATAAGATCCATTTACCATAATGTTGTCGATCATCTTAAATCTTCTTCTGCCTCGAACTTTTTTACCGTTCACCATTCCTTCCAGTGCATCCTTCATTAGGGAGATTCTTCTCAGCCAGTGACCCAACCAGTTTCTTTTTCTCTTCCTGATCAGTTTCAGCATTATTCTTTCTTCACCCACTCTTTCTAGCACAGCTTCATTTCTTATTTTGTCTGTCCATTTCACATGCTCCATTCTTCTCCATATCCACATTTCAAATGCTTCTAGTCGTTTCTCTTCACTGCATCGTAATGTCCATGTTTCTGCCCCATACAATGCCACACTCCACACAAAGCACTTCACTAGTCTCTTCCTTAGTTCTTTTTCCAGAGGTCCGCAGAAGATGCTCCTTTTCCTATTAAAAGCCTCCTTTGCTATTGCTATCCTCCTCTTGACTTCTTGGCAGCAGTTCATATCACTACTTATAGTACTCCCTAAGTATTTAAAGTTGTTCACTTGTTCCAATGTCTCATTCCAAATACTTATGTTTATCTTCTTTGTCTTTCTTCCGCTAACCATAGTCTTTGTCTTGTTTACATTTATCTTCATTCCATATTCACAGCTGTCATTCAGCTGCAGTAGCATATCCCTTAGTATCATCTCCTCTTCTGCTAATAATGCCATATCATCAGCAAATCTTATGCACTTTATTCTTCTTCCTCCTACTATCACCCCTCTCATGTTCTGAAAACAATTCTTCACTAACTCCTCTAAGTAGATATTGAACAGCGTAGGTGATAGAGGGCATCCTTGTCGCACCCCTCTCCCTATTCCACTTCCCTCTGACAATTTTTCTCCTATCCTGACTTTGACTCGTTGTTTCATATAAAGATTAGTTATTAGCCTTCTCTCTTTCCAATCCACATCAATTTTCTTCAAGATTTCCATAAGTTTATTCCAATCCACTCTGTCAAAAGCCTTTTCCAGGTCCACAAATACTGCATATACATGTTTATTTTTTTCTAGATATCTTTCGCCGATTGTTCGCAGCAGTCCAATTGCATCTCTCGTACCTTTTCCTTTCCTAAAACCAAACTGCTCTTCTTCCAACTCTCCTTCCACCTTAGAATATAAACGTCTGTTCAGTATTCGCAGAAGAATCTTCGCTGAGTGCGATATAAGGCTGATAGTCCTGAACTCACTGCACTTCTTTGCATTATTTTTCTTCGGTATTGGTAGCAATACTGTTTCCATGAAATCATCAGGCCATTGACCTTTCTCATATATTTCATTGCATAATGATAGTATTTGCTTCTTGTCTTCACCGCGCATTTAACTAACTCAATGTGTATTCCATCAACTCCTGTTGCTTTCTCATTCTTCATTTCCCTAATCGCTAGCTCAACTTCTTCCCTTAGAATACAACATCCTTTTTCGTCATCTGATACAGCTGTTTCATCTTCTATAGCTAAGTAATCTGGACGATTCCCTGTCTCATATAATTCTTCTACATACTTCTTCCATCTGTTCAAAATTCCTTGTTTGTCGGTTATTTCATTGCCGATTTCGTCTTCTATCAACCACATGGACTTCTTATTCTTATTTGTGAAATCCAAACATTTTACTTCGCGGTACATTAAATCATATCTTCCTTTTCTCTCTAGATCCTCTACTTCTTCACATTTCTGTTTCATCCAGTCTTCCTTCGCCTTATCAGTTACTCTTCTTAGTTCATTGTTTAGTTTCTTATAATTTCTTTTACCTTATATTTATATTTAATTATAAATTATATTTAATCCTTATTATTGTTACTTTATACTTGTTGTTATCGTAGTACTCCATTGTGAGTGAAGCACTTGAATAAAATTCTTCTTATTTATTTATTTATTTATTTATTTATTTATTTATTTATTTATTTATTTATAGCAATGATATCTGTGATAGTAGCCTGAATATTACAATGTGCCCTGTGTGTGATAGTTGGTGCGATTACTGGCGATTGGATGAGACTTGTGTTCATTCTCGAATCACTTACTTAGTGGACAATCCTGCCACTGTTGTTTTTGCAGTTTTTATGTCATTTTGGAGTAAGTAAATGTCCTTTCATGAAGTTATTCAGATAAAATTAAATTTAAGTTGAAAACTTAAGCTAAAATTTATATAAATCGTTTGAAGGATCAGACTCACACACTAAGAGACGATAGGATCAAAATTACATATTCAAGAATTCCCAAATGCCATTTATGACTGAAATTAACAAACAAAGAATTAAGAATTACATTAATCTAAACATTATATAATATTGACAAAGCAGTTTTATCAGTAGTGAATAAGTGTGACTGTCTAACAGCAAACATTTTGATATTTTTTTAAGACATTTTCCATCTTCACTACTTCAGGATCTTGGCTGTAAAAATTGTCACAATTGTTTCTTAGGTTTGAGTTCATTAGTAAATTTCAATTTGCTAGGCAAATGGAATGATTTTTTTACAAACAACTAACTTAGGTGTAGGCCTAAGTTTTTATCTGAATTACAAATTTCAGAGGATGGACTATTCTTGTGATAAAAGACCTTTACAGAAGCCGATCTCCCTGAGACAGTCTAAAAGTATTGTGAAGATGACTTGGCATTATTTGTGAGACTTAAGTTCTTGAGAAGGAACAGACGTTTTCGCTAATGGTCTTCTTTGGCCACAGCACTTTTCATTATATTAATTTACCAACTATTTGAATGTAATATTTGACCTTTAACTCATTCTGTGCCTTGCCAGAGTTTACTCAGACTAGTTCAATTGACCCTTGTGTGCCGCACCAGAATTTTTTCATTCTTGTAAAGTAACATTTTTCTTTTCTAACAGATGGGGTTAGTAGTTTTGTTTTTGGTAAAAATTTGGCTGTTAACTAACACTAAGGTTACTTTAGCCTCCAAAACAGACTTTGAAGTATTTCCTCAAGATCAATATGTCTGCTAAACTTGTGGGAAACCTAACAATTTGTTACTTAACAGTTCAAAAAAAAAATTATTAAAAATGTTTGTTTTAAATTTTAAATTCATTTGTTTTTAATATTTATAAACATCAATTTCATATTTTTAAAAATAAATTGTAACAGTTCTCTGGTAAAGTAAATTCAATAGGGCTTCTAATAGCATTAGGCTTAACGAAAAACCCAGACCACATCTACTGCAATATGCAAAAATCCTGCAGTGAATGAATTAATTAAAACAGCACCTTCTAGATTCTGCAGTGGAACTGAAAGTGAAATATTTTGCAGAACTAATATAGGACCACCTGGGTCTTTTATCAATTGCTTTATGCTTTTCGCTCGTGTTTGGGATGTAATCAAGTTTGTGTATTGTCCTCCTGTAATATTTAATAGTTCTCATGAAAAAAATCGTTGATGTGTAATTAAACTTCACAGTAAGAATATCAGGAACCATTCAACCATCATTAACTTACTGTCTCCCATTGTTAACTGGAATTAAGCCTTCCAATCTTACAGTTAAATGTCCTGTTTTGAGAATACAAGATTCAAGCAAAGAGAAATATAATGAAGCACTTTTCATTCGCCTATCCATAAGGCTTACTAGCACTTAAAGACCCTACATTCAAATCCCAATATCAATTACAAAGTGAAGTACAAGTATGATTGTAAATAACTATCGTTTTATTCTTTATTTTGATATTTTTTAATATATAATATTATTATATTATTATACTATAATATTTTTTAATCTCTCTGTAATTTTACAACCTGTTTTCCTATTATTCACTGAATTATGATTAGTTTTGTTTATTTAATGTTATTCTTTGAATCTCTCCTCCGTATGCTGTATATAACTCTGAAATATTCATCTATTATTTTACTTTGTTTAGGTACAATGTTTCTTGAAACATGGAAAAGATATTCAGCCACAATTACCTATAAATGGGATTTAACAGGATTCGACCAGGGAGAAGTAAGTCTTAAAAAGCCTTTTTCAATGAATATTAATTTAAATAATTAAAATTAAATTAAATCACTAATAGTATCTTGACAATTGCTAAGAAAGAAATATAAGTCAGCTGTATGTCATAAATAATATCAGAATCTATGCTGTTGTTATTTGCTAGCTATAAACTTACAAAGAAATCCAAATGTAAATTTTTAATTTCTTGCCTAAAAAATAAAAATCCTTTAGTACTCTCAAAATTTGAGCTTCTTTCCAACCCTGCTAAGCCTGATTTGTATCTAAAATCCCTCACACTTTCAGTATCTAGTCCTAGTTATAACTTATGTGTGTGTCCAAGTTTGCTTATATATGCATGTGTAAACCTTCGATGTGCAGCTAAGAATTTCCAAATTAAAATATTTATTTTTATTGTTATTGTTAAGGAGCTTCCCCGGCCTGAATATCTAGCGAATCTCGCTCATTCAAAGAGGAAAAAACTGAATGTGATAACAAATGTAAGTGAATTCATTTGCTTTAAATGAAACTAAAACAAATTTTATTGTAAACCCCTTTATAATAAATTCACTATGAAATTAGTTTATATTCTGTGTATAATATTTCTACTTTAGTAATTTTCTTAATGAAAAATCGGCTTGATATACATATGTAAAATAAAATAAACAAATCAATTCACAGTTTTGTAGTCCTTACAAAACAAAGTTACTCCATGCAATTTGCAATCTTATCAAATGCTTGCATTGGTTGAAATTGATGCTGTCAATGATTGGCCACAAAACTCGTTTATTGAAGCCACTGAAGAACGTTCAAGAGTCTCAAGTACAATTTCAAGCAATGCTCACATTGAGTTCATTTATTGTGTTTCGTCCCCCAGTTTGCACCATTCATGTGACTTTGGGTATGTGGCCATCTTGAACCATTGACATAGAAAGTGTGCGAAAGCATAATTACTGTCCATGTATGGTGGGTTTTTTTTCTTGATTTAATATATTATTTTATAATTAACATTTAAACACAACATTTTATTCATGAAGTTGAAACCCACTCTCACAGTCCAATTGGTCTTAAATAATAATTAATGAAGTCTAAGGCAAAGGAGGAAAGTGAGAAATTGGGTTCTGTTCTTGTTTTTAAACCATACTAATATCAAATACCTATAAAATACCAAATTTTGACCATTAAAATAAACAAAAACATGCAACCATTAAAAATAAAATGCAATACAAACAAATGGCATTTACACATGATCAATTTAAAACAAGCAATATTGAAAATAAGCATATTTTAAAAAAAATATTTAAAAACTCTTCAAATCATGTAAAATATAAAATCTTAAAACTTCTTTGAAAAACTTATTCCAAATTTTCGATTGTACTTAGAATTCTAAAGAAAGCAGAATTTTAAAAGAATCCTGAATTAAAAAAAAAATGGAAAAAAATTGTTATTGTCAATGCATTGGTTGTATAATAACATTATTCAAACTAGATTCTTCATATAAATGAGTTTATTGATAAAAGAGAGAGTATTTGTAAGATGTAAGGTAACTACAAGAACAAAGGATAGTATACAGTAAAACCCCGGTTAACAGAACTAAAGGGAGGGGGTTAACATTTTTTTCGGTTAAGCCATGAACATCTAATACAGCTGTAGTATTTTATGTTGTAAATACAGTACTTATTTTTGAAGGTCAAACGAATTCAAAATCTCTTTGTATGCTACACTTATGTTCTTTATTAAAGTTAAAATTACATTTTTAGGATTACAGTAGGCTACATCAATGTACAGTAATTCTGTACTTAATAGTTTGCAGCATAGGAATTACTCATTTAAAAAAACTCAGTAATTTTTGTTTGTTTCTTGCGTCTCTCCCAACGTTTTCGAGCAGCGATGTCCCGCCATCGTTTCATTAGAAGGATGTCAGCTGGCGTTAACTCATTGCATTTCTCAACAAATCTTAGGGCAACCTAAAATAACAACAACACATGTACTGTAATAATACGCCCCGCTAGACCTAGCCCAGCACACTCGCCCTCGAATTATTTCCGTGCAATACAGTATTATTGTTTGGATTTGCGATTTTCAGAGGCGTTTCAGATAACCCGAGTTCAGGTAACCGAGATTTTACTGTACCTTATTATGGTGGTCTTTTATAATTACTTGTGTACAGCAATCTTGCTTTAAATTCCTAGAATGTACATTTTAGGAATTTCATGTTTAACTGCTATCAATCCATTAAGTTAATAAAAAAATTATAATGTTACATTTTCATTGCAATTTTTTATTTTATTTTTTTAAGATGGAAGAACCATATGTTTCTTTCTGGAAAAGAAAACTGCCTGCCTGTATTATGTCAATATCCGTAGTATTATTCTTAGTAAGTATGCTTTATTTGAAAATGTTATGGAAAAAAAATTGCAAAGTTGAAATTTCATACACTGATTAGTAGGAAAACTAATCTACTTTTATTATTATTATTTTGTTTTAGATTGCTATTGCTTTAGCCGCAGTATTAGGTGTGATATTTTACCGAATGTCTGTCATGACTGCCTTAGCATTACAGTATGATCGATCTGATAATGATGGAGTTATTAATCGTCATGGTCCCCTCATAACCTCAACCACAGCTGCCATCATTAATCTCATTTGTATTCTTATTTTTAATCAGGTAAGAATGTTGATGCATCTCATTGAATGTTTTGACCATCACAAGTCATTTTCCTTCAGTGCTTTATTGATTCTTATTATAATATTTTATTTATTTTTTCCTTTGAGAATCCATTTGAAAGATAGCTTTCTTTCTAATATTTTACATGAAAGAAAAAAAGAAAAATAAAGTTATTTGTATTTTCTTCTGATGTTTTCTTTGGATCGTTGAGGGCAATATAGTAATATAGAAGAAAATGTAACTATATTTTTTTCTCTCTTTTGACAATTGATGAAGTTTTATT
Organism: Thereuonema tuberculata; assembly: GCA_023159025.1. NCBI lineage: Eukaryota > Metazoa > Arthropoda > Chilopoda > Scutigeromorpha > Scutigeridae > Thereuonema > Thereuonema tuberculata. Next base: position 7,907 of record JAFIDM010086337.1, read on the forward strand.
TTTGTATTTTTCTCTCAAAACTTCACTTTGACTGTTAGAGATCCTTCTGTTCAATTGTGTAGCTTCTCAAACTTATTTATCTGGTAAAGACTGAAATCATTCAATATTCATTTGTATTTTCATACATTTTTTTTTTAAATTTTGTAATGAAATTTTGAGTTTATCTTCTATTAGTCACAGCAAAGAAATTACAGACAATAAAGTTAACAGGTGGAAGAATAAGTGATGCCATTTAAATAACTTGATTGTATTAAATTTACAAAACTCCTTTAATTTCACATCTTCCAAAATCTACACCTATGCAATATTTCACAAAGCCTAATTGGCCTTTCTTTTCTCAAGCGTTTCACAAAACAACTAAAAAAACAATTAAGAAAATAAAACGTGCTCCGTGCCTTGTATCACACTCAATGTAAGAAGCATTATTACAAAAACAAAACAAAAAACAAATGTTCCAATCGTCCAAAACTAAATTGAAGAAAATTGTTCAAACTGAAGTAAACAAATATATATCTTCGAGGCACGGAGCATGTTTTATTTTCTTAAATTGTTATTTTTAGTTGTTTTGTGAAACGCTTGAGAAAGGAAAGGCCAATTAGCCTTTCTGAAATATTGCGTAGGTGTAGATTTTGGAAGATGTGAAATTAAAGGAGTTTTGTAAATTTAATTTGATTTATTTATAAATCGTGATGATTTATTTAACTTGATTGTATGCAAACTCTGAAGTCAATCGGCATTCTTAATCCTATTAAGAATCCTATCCTGCCATCTATAGTATACCAGCAAGAATATATCTTTGCAGAGCTTAATATAATTAGTAATGATGCTTGTGGCCAAAGTATTACCCACTGCTACGACAGAGAAATATTTCCACTCAGTCTATAAATAGAACTTGAATGAGTCTTATGTCCATTGTGGAAACACTTAAACTCTTGCCAAATCAAGATGCTACAGTCTATTTGGACAAAATGAAAGGAACAGATAAGAAAAAAGAAGAGAATAGAAAGTAACAATATGGCAGTAAGATTAGAGAATTCTTTTCTAAGCTTCTGACATTTCCCAGCTTTTATTTTTCAGATGTTGAAATGCTTAAAACTGCTAAATATTTGTTGTCTACATTAATAGACATTTAAATGTTTTACTGTATAGGAAGAAGTTTTTCGTGTTAATTGTACTGCATGTGCTAGATATATTCATGATAATACAGGATTATCACTTACAGTCGTCTAGAGGAACCATCTGAGAAACATATGGATCCAAGCTTTGAAGGCTGTTTAAGGCGTGTGTATATATATATATATCCATATATCCTCCCTGTTTGTCAGTTGGAGCTTCTAGAAATGTATTAGATGAGTTCAGTTAAATCTTTCTTTCATTTTCGGCTCTCAGATGTAATTAAGTTGTTTTCTGGCACTAAAAGAAATGTCTTGATCTTTCAAATTTTTTTTTCCTCTCATTTAAATAAGGGGGGGGGGGACACTTGATAAGGGAATCTGAGTAGTGAGATTCCAAAACGTTGTGTTTTTAAAATGTTATTAGATTTTTATATCTTTTAAACGCTTTTAACCTATTTTGTTCCAATATAGTAGCCAATGGGAAATTTTATATGTTCAGGCACATTAAATAGTCTTGAAAACAAACATCTTGAAAAGCAAATGAGTAGGGAGTAGTTTATATTTGTTTTCATTCAGATATATAATAAAAATTATGGATTTTTCATTTTCTTTATCTTTACATAGTGAACTTTTAAATAAATGAACTTGAATGTTTTTATTCATTAGCAATAAATAAGAAGCATTTTTTTTCAAAAGTTTTGGTCTTTGATCGTGGACCTTTCAAATCATTCAGTATCAATTTAATATCATTTCAGATTTTCCCTAGAATTGCAAAGTTTCTTACTGAAAAAGGTAAGTTAAATGTAAAACGATATCATTATTTTGTCTTCTAAACACAAGAGACTATATTTATTTTTTACTTCATTCCAGGTGTATGGTAGAATTGCTGAATATCTGACAGAGTTAGGTAAGGGTTCAAAGCGTTTTTTTTTTTTTTTCTTTTCTTATGTTTAAGTTAACTATTCAATTTTTAGTTTTTTTTTTTCTTTATTTGCTGCAGAAAAATATTTTCTTTTTATGTTTAGACATTCAATTCTGTTTCTTTCTCTGGTTATTTATTTTTTAATTATTTATTTTATTATTATTTTGTTAATTTTATTTTGTTTTCAAGAGGCAGATAACAGCAATACAAACCTGCACCAATGGCTGTTTAATTGAAACAATAATTTACTAAATTACTGCTTAGCTTATTTCCTACTTAACATATGTGTGCAGCAAACAGTAAAAAAATAGTAAACAAAGATACCTACTATCACGTGTTGTTTTAGGGCGCTCGCCATCTAATGCATCCCTAAGC
>JAFIDM010086338.1:0-10318 GCA_023159025.1 Thereuonema tuberculata
ACGCCACTGTCGAGAGTATACTGTAATTGCGTATGGAAAATTCATAGAGGTTGTCGGTTAGCACATGAATTTCCTTTATTTTATTTTTAGTGTGTATTTTGTTTTTAGCTTAGCTGAGATGCCATTTATTCCTTCTACCATAAAAAAGAAACAGTACATTTAAAAAGGTTCTCCAACACTCGACTGTCTCAGAGAATTTTCGATCTAATTGCTTATCGTTAAATTGAAATGTCATTTTCTGAAGACAGTATAAACAATGTTTTTGTCTAATGAAAATAATTACAGTTAAGATTTTTCAAACTATTAGGATGATCGAGATTTTATTTTGAATCAAGAAATGGCGATTATCACCTCCGCCAAATCATTGCTACGTTCAGAGGGAATACGACTTTTCACCGAACTTTCACTGAAAGGTTGATTTAGAGAACATGAGTCTAATGACACGGCAGAGCGATGAAAACATCGCTGAAAACAAGAAAGCTTTTCACATCGCGAAACACATAGAACAGCTGACTAACAGAATTTTAGATTTCCCTCAAGTGGCATGTCCTGGAATTTTGAGCATGGACTTGGATATTATTCTATAATAATAACAAAACAAAAAAAAAATAGCATCTAATAATAGTAATCGTAATAAAGTCCATTAGGGTATTTGCCGCTGATGAATTTCTTCCTTGCCTTCTTCGTTCTTTCCCTTCTGTACAGTAGGAAATATTATCTCATTTAAAGATCTTCCCGTCGACCATCAATGTTCTTCCACTTTTTTTTTCTCACAATTACACCTCCAAGCAATCAAGCAAAAAAAAGTATGTTTTACTTTTGATCGATTATATACCCATCTGATATATGCCTACTGTAAACATATTCAAAGATTATCAATACAACACACACAAGCTAATCTTATCAAGCTGTTTTTATGAAAAGGACATTTTAGGAAGTAAATAAGTAAAATTCTTCCCTAATAATTAGTAAAGGAATATTGCGTCAAAATAACCGGAAGCAAATGCGAACTTCATTTATAGTCCAGGCAACGAAGCCCAAAAAAGGCCGAATAGGGGAAATAATTCGTGTAAAAGCCAATTTTGGCACAGTTGTAGGGGAAGATGTTCTGAACTACATACTAAAAGTACTGATGGTTGGGGGTGGAGCTAAGGGGTTGGTGGGGGTTTAAAGGTCCCTTTTTTCACTTTTTCGTGAATAACTAGAAAACTCCGGCCTATAGCAAAAAATAGTCCATATACTAAATTAATCTACATAAAATTCTCTACGAAAAAAGTCCTATACACTTTTTCGCTGGGAGTTATACTTAAGGAGATGTAGAGGGGGGAAAATGGACAATTTGTAAAAAAATTCATGTTTTCTTAAAAATGGCACGTATATTCCTAAAAATGAAATCCACATCAATTGTCGAATTCCTAATTATCTTCGAAATCTAAACTATCATCATCGTTAAAATCAATGGTGAGACAGTTACTGTTAACCCTCTGACAATTTTCCAAAGAACTGTCATAGCAAAAAAAGAGCGACGAAGATGTGACAGAGGTCAACAGCTCTGTTCCTTGAGGTTGGAATGCGAAAAGGGAAGAAGTCATCCCTCTACGATGTTTTGCCAGTAGAGAACAACGATCTCACCCAAAGCACCAATGTGGTAGATGGTGGTTTCCTTCTTCACCGCATTAAGTGGAAACCGTCCTCTTAATATTTCTTCATTTTGCCATCAGTACATTGCCTACGTACAGAAACATTATGAGCAACATTGCACGGTGGTTTTTGATAGTTACAGTGATGTCAACAGCACAAAACGAGCAGAGCAGAAGCGAAGAGGGCTGACAAAAAACTTCGGTTGACATTAACTGCAATGAAAGCACGACCATCACAGTTCAACAGGAGCAGTTTTTCGCCAATGAAAGGAACAAAACGATACTGATCCACTTCCTCACCGAGAAAATGACAGCAGTAGGGATTGAAACAACTGTTGCAACTGCTGATAAATGATGCTGATGGCACAATTGCGAGGTGTGGGCTGGATGAAGCTGCTGTACATCCAACTGTTGCAATAATTGGTGAGGATGTGGACTTGATAGTCCTCCACATAGGATTGGCTCCACCATCTACTAACGTGTTCTTTATGAAGCCTGGCCGTGGGAAGGTGGAGACCAAACTGTTTTCAGTGCCACAACTTCAACAGCTCCCTTTCGCCAAGACGATCCTCCTCCTCCACAGCTTCTCCGGATGTGACACCACCTCGGCGATCCATAGGAAAAGCAAAGTGAGAATTGCTAAGCTGTTCACAGCTAAACCTGACCTGACACAACAAATCAAAGACATTTTCACTGATCCCTCAACATTACCTGAGGTATTGCACAGGCTGGCGAGAAGCTGTTTCTGGCGATTTACCAAGCGCCAGCCCACGAACAAAACCTCAACAAACTCCGGTACTCGACATTTTTGAGAGAATCGACGAAGCTGAAATCTGATATCGCCACTCTTCCTCCTACCACAGGAGCTTCGAAGCAGCACTCGTTCAGAGTGTACCTACAGGTATATCTATTTACATATCGTGTCAAATACTGTTTTATTTTCATTACAAATATCTATTTGAGCTAAATACTTATAGCTACAACAATGGCTCGGCAACCCCCTACCACCCATCCAATGGGGTTGGGCCAGGGGAGACAATGGCATCCTACAGCCGGTGACAACCAACTATCCTGTGGCACCTGACTCCATTCTCAACACCATATTTTGCCGATGCACGATTGGGTGTGGGGTGCGCTGCGGGTGCCGGAAAGCAGGCATTGCCTGCTCCAGTGTCTGCGGCTCGTGCATTAACGGAGCCCTCATCGAAGACACCGTCGACGATGACGATAGTTTCGATTTCTAAGATAATTAGAACTTCGATAATTAATGTGAATTTCACATTGAGGAATATATGTGCCATTTTTAACAACAAAACAAACATTTTTTCCAAATTGTCCATTTCCCCCCTCCATATCTCCTTAAGTATACATCCCAGCGAAAAAGTGTATAGGACCTTTTTTGTAGAGAATTTTATGTAAATTAATTTAGTATATGGACATTTGTTTGCTACAGGCCGCAGTTTTCTAGTTATTCACGAAAAAGTGAAAAAAGGGACCTTTAAACCCTCACCCACCCCTTAGCTCCACCCCCACCCATCAGTACTTTTAGTATATTGTTCAGGACACCTTCCCCTACAACTGTGCCAAAATTGGCTTTTACACGAATTATTTCCCCTATTTTTCCTTCGTTGCCTGGACTATTATAGTGACAGGGAAGCTTACTTTGATTTATTTGTAGCTTGGAATGACTTCTATTACGTATTCAGAGTTTTTAATTTAATCAAATTACTTAATTCTTATATTTACGTTGATGATATTTTGAATTTAAGTAACTGATCATAAATTGTCAAAAGGTTCAGTAAAAAAATAGGCTCAACTGATAATAAATTACGAAATGCAGTAGAGTTCCGTTAATCCGGACTAGATGGGACCGGACCCTAACCGGGTCATCGAAAATCCGGATTAAACGGAATTTGCCTTAAAACGCACATAATACAAGTTTTACATGGGTAAAACTAAAAAAAATCGGCGTTTTTTTCTTTCCCTACTGCTTACTTTTAGTTTATAAAATACTATAATATGTATATATAGACTTAAGTTTTAACCTAGGAAATGATGTAGGATTATCAAATGTAGGTCCATTCGTTGAATCAAAGCAGTGTCGTTCGGGGGGCAGAAATTTCACAAAAATGTCCCCCTTTCGCAATTCTTCTTCAGGACGGTGCATTGTCTATGAACAACATATAGAGTGGAAGCTTTTCTCTGGGAGTTTTTTCTCTTTCAAAAAATTCTCTTTTTTTTGAAATCCCGTCCGGATTAACCGGATGTCCGGACTAGCGGACTCTACTGTAGAAGCAAAACTTCAGCTCTAATCTCGTGTTAATTTTCTTATTCATCATTGTATTATTAGCTTATAACTTCTGGGCCGTTCCTTAAGACAGACTGAAATCCTGAATATTTCTGTCTCTGAGTGGTAAAAAGATAAGAAAATCTTGTCAAAGAATAGCTATGCCTTATGCAAATAAGTTACAAACTTTTGCTTATTAGATGTCATACAAATAATTAATGAAAATATGAACTCAAGTTCTCGTTTCATTCAGAAGTGATGTATATTCTTGAAAGTCGCAGTCCAAGATTTCGAATTGCTTCAGTAATATCATCAGGCTAATATTGTGACTTTTTAATGCTGCGTCATCTGCATTCCCATCGACTGTCAGAAAGAGTTTTTAAGGCAATCTTTAATTTCTAGTTCAAAGTCGTTCCAGTTATTAGGATCTGGAAAAGAGAGTGCAAAGTCCTTGTATCAAACGAAAGGAATTATTCACGATTCCTTTATCGACAATTGGTTAACGTTGCTCGAAATAAACATCCTCCAATGTGAAATCCTCCTGGAGTTAAAACCGCTCTAAGACTGATGGCCGTAATCGTAATTCGAACGATATTTCTGCGACAGCAGAAAATGCCCTCAAATACAACCGCTCTTCACATCAGTGTGTCTCAAAATGACACTCGTGCTATCAGTGTAGTCTAATAACGCTACAAAACATTTGCTGAATTTATAATTAACAGAATCAGGTCATTCTGCCTTTAGATACTAACTATAGATTTCGTCATCATTTAAGATTATAAAAGACGCGTTCACAAATGCTAAATGATTACTGATATCAAACTAAGACGTCACCAATTTTCTGTGATGTCTGTCAGTTTTACAAATATATCTCGCCAGTGTTTTTTTAGCTTTCTCAACATGTAGCTGTAATCTTGACGATCAAATGCATTGAGATGAGATAAATTACTTATGTCTGTTACTTCATTGATGTATGTCTCTTCACTCAGACATCATTTAAAGCAAAAGAGGTCTATAGGTTTTATATATATATCAGTCTGCAACACCGGCGACAAGCCTTCACTAACTGCGCCACTACGAAATGTGCGTGGACCTCCATTCCCTAGAATGACTCACCATTTTTAATGGAAATGTCTGTTTTAATCGTCATTAGCGTAGATATTACATGTGCCTTACCACTGTACCAATATTCTTCATCATTAATAAGGGCGCTCCACTCACACGGATTTTTTTATTTTAATGTAAGGTTGAGCTCGTTATCCTTAATTACTTGTAAAGAAACCTTCCCAACTCCTGAATTTCTGTATTCAGAACGATTTATTTTGCTTTATCTTCTATTTAATCCTGTTATAATCTTCCCTTCTACCGTCTAAGATATCGATGTTTTGATCAGCCGGTTCAGGATTACTCGAATTTCCAAGCCATTTATTCAGTGGTTTTACAAAAAAATAATAAAAAATAAAAGTGAGCTCTCATTGATTCTCACTGTTTTTATTTTGATTGTCCGCCGAGCTGTAACTCTTTGTTGCCAAGCAGAAAAGCTGGGTTCGGCAGGTCGATATGTTGCAGAAGAAAAGGATGGCAGACAACTTGAATAATAATAATTTCTAATTTTAATTTTTTTAATAATTTTTAATTCGATAATTTTTAATCATTAATTGCTATAGGAATTAATCATTAACAATTATCGAATTATTAAAGTTTGAAAATATGTCCAAACTCTCGTAACCATAAGTTCTGTTCTGTTATCTCTTACCAGGGATAAAGTATTAAGAATCTTTCTTCTCAAATGAATTTTGCTGAACTAACTTTAGGGAATTTATCAAGGGAACCAATAATCGGAGAAAGGGTAGGAAATAAAATTGAGATTAATTGTTCCCCTCTTGCGTAAGAATACAGTTTTAGATTTTTAATAGCAACATATTAATGTAAAAATAAAAAGATAGGTTATTTAATACATTTCTCAGCCTGTTTCAATGTTTTGCCCTCAAAAGTTCAATAACTAAGAATTTGTTACGGTTAATAACTAAGAATTTGTTACTATTAACATTATTTATAACAAGTATCTATTGATCTATTATCTGAGAACTGTTTACTCAGATATTACTATTATCTATTATTGTTTTTAGTCAATAATAGCCGAGAATAAGATTCCGAAATAAGAATTTTCAAAGGCTTCCTCTGTACCTCGAAGGCTATCGGCCGCTAAGCCCTGTGTGCTGTCCACATCGCTTAGGCCTATCGATGCCTCTAGGTAAAACCTGCACTTCAGAAGAATACATTAAAGAACATCGATCCATCAACACCTTCAAACGAAGTTTTTCAATTTTGCTGTAATGGAAATATTTTTTTATTTTCTAATATTGATTTATAAAGTAATGATATCCATTTCTTTAAATACTCATAAAAAACGAAATAAAAAAGCAACTCAACAATTAATGCATATAATGAATATTTGTTTCTGTTCTTGCTTTAATACTTAATATTTTGTTTCATTTACTACTAATTTCCAATCATGCAGGCGTCGTTCCTTATCTGATTCCTTCAAACGTCATGTAGGCTTATTTATAGAGGGAGACACCCATATCCGGAGTCATCCGTAATGTCTGCCGACAATAAAACAGCCACTTCTCACTTTAATTTTCCCCTTTATTTCTTAAATATCACCATTAATTAAATTATATGCCTTTATTCTATAAACATGCTATATATTTTTACAATTTCTTTCTTTTCAACAAAGCAATCGATATTACTAAATCTTTTATTTCTCTGTCTGTCTGTGTGTCTGTCTGTCCGGTGCAATTTTCTGTGCGAATAGAAAATAGAAATAATTTTTACAATGAAATTTCCGCGACGGTAATTGAACCTGCAACCTTCTGATCCGAAGTCGGATATATTATCCATTAGGCCATAGGGACTACAACTCTGTTCATATTGTTTTTTGACTTATATCTCCGCAATTGTTGTGTTGTTGTTGTGCCCCAATGTTAGTGCAACAATGGAAAACGGTTTTTCATTTTTTATTGTCACGAGGAAGTCGACAAATTCAAAATGAGCATTATTGAACTTCAAAATAATGCGTTAACTGCTTTCTTTGGAATCGAGTTTTGTTAGATTATCTCAAATTTTATTTTCTTCTTATTATTACTTTTAATAATTGAATTGTATCTTATTAATATATTTTTGTAAAAACAACTAAACTTATTGATTCACGTGTTTTTGAAATTTGTTTAAGCTTCCAACTATTTTGTTTTGTTGTACTTATTCCAATTTTATTATGCTTGAAAAAGAGATGGCTTGAAAAGAGTCTTCAAAACTTCAAAATGTTGCTTTAACCCCTTTCATTGGAATCGATTATTCTTGGATTATCTCATATAAACCATCGTTTTATCATCGATAATCAATTAGTATCGAAATGGACAACGAGAGAAAGGATGAGATCTTTTCAAAGAACTGTTAATAATGTCCTAATCTCGGCCATTTTTGACTACAGTAAAATTTGTCTGAAGTCTCCGCCAAAGAGGAAAATTTTTCTAGATTCACAAGTCATCAGAATTTGGTTCTCTTCACTCGAAACAATAGTCACAATCAATTCGTCGCCAGGAGTATCGTATATAAGCTATGATCTTCATTTAACATCTATATCAACCAACGTCCATCTAAATAAATCTCTTCTTCAAATATCTATAACGAACAATCTGTACACGGGAGATGGCCTAGTTGTTTATCAAAATAAACTTACAAAAGAAAATTACTTTTAGATCTGAATCTGAATTTTAATAACATTGATTAGATGTAAACAATAATTCAAAAAAAATAATATTAAATAGTCTTACTTATTTGTAACTTATCAGTAATTTTTATTCCATATTTTTAATAATAATAACAATAATAATAATAATAATAATGAGAAAAAATTTTACAGATCCTTTACATTTTCCTCCACAACTAACACAAACACTCCCACCAGCTAGGCATTACATAAATACTGGTCATCTCTGTGGTCAAACCCTATCCCCCACAATGATAAAGCACCATGGATCACAGATGAACAACAACTCACTCAACACTTACCCTTCATTTCCTTACATGAGATTACTCTCGCAGGCATACAGACAGCACTAAAACAGGCACACAATTGGAAGGCTCCTGGTGCAGACGGCGCGGCGTCCAGAACTTCTGAGATTCACGTCCCTGCATGGGAAGCTAGCGCTTACACTCACTGACATAATCCAACACCCAGAACATATGCTTCGTTTCCTCACACAGGGTGTCACATGCCTACAGAGCAAGAACACTGAAACAGCACAACCTACAAACTACCGTTCAATCACTTGCCTCCCCACACTGTACAAACTCCTCACCTCCTGCCTCACAGACAAGATCTACACACACATCGAGACATATAACATTCTTTCCGAACAGCAGAAGGGCTGTCGCAGGAATTCCCAGGATTGTATGGAGCAACTCCTTATTGACTCTAATGCTGTGCCAAGCGCGCGCGAAGAATAGGAACTTACATATTAAATTTACATTTTTACTCTTTCCTTCACAAACACTGATTTCATTTCCCACAATTTCTTGCAAAAGAGAATCTATAACAGATACAGTTGAGATTACATTTCCAACACAGAGAAGGGAACAATTGTTACGTATTTTGGGTGTTAATAACGTCTATCGTTACGTAGTGCTGTTATTGGATTTATTGGATATTAAATTGGATAAAATTTGATATTCCTTAGACATAAATTAGTAACATAGACCTCGGTTTATTTTGCTCTGTAGTCATTTCTGACTATGATCATTCTTTTTTCTAATCTTGTGTAAGATTTCTTATCGAAACTGGGCAGTCTTCGTGGTATTGTTTTCGTGAATTGTCAATCCCAGCATAAGATATATTTCTCATAAAAATTATTACGAAAGACGAAGCTTACTTTACGAAATGTTTCCAGAAATGCGAGTTAAGACGTTGTGAAAGAAATTGCCATGAAGCGACATTTGAACAGAATTTTACGCATAGAGAAAAATAAATAATCATACGAACAAGAATCTATCAATTAATAGAAATCTATCATTAAAATCAGACAAAGTAAATAAATTCCGAGCAAGTTTTGATATTTTTTATTGAAGTTCAGCAAAAACATTTCCAAATAACCCTTTATATGCGTAGACATGAAACTTTTTTTTTTTTAAACTGACCTTGCATAAGTAACGTAAAAAAAACGCTTTATTGACTTAACAAATTAATACCGAGATCGGAGAATATACGATTTCCCAGCCCATTGTGGTCTTTTCCACACACCCCTATAACTTAAAACCTTCTCCCAGTTGTAAACAAAAATCACGTGATCATTGCCAATTAATGTTGTATTCTAAATTAAAATTTAAATTTTAAGAAATATCCAAGGTGTTAATTAACCATATCGTATATTTATACGATAACAGAATCATCAAATAACAGAATCATCGTCTAACAGAATCGTCAAATAACTCGTGAGTTAATCGTGTTCCGCGCCTTCATAGAAGCACTTGATTTAAAACTGCGGTGGCGCCATCTATCGACAGCTTTGAGAAGTTTTTCATTTTGGGCAGTTTTGGGACGTTTTTCATTCATTCCATGGGAACTAAATGGACCGGGATGAAAAGTATCCTTCTCCGTGTCATAGACTACCTGCATGCAAAATTTCATTTCGATCTGTTGCCGCTGAGGCATGATTGAACGACATATAAACTTACAGATTTTCACTTTTATATATTAATTAGGAGAAAAAAATAAAATACAAATCTTTCTTCCATTTTTAAAAACAGAAGTTGAAGCATAATAATTCAAATGAAAGAAATATACTACAACAAAGTTACAAAATAAATAAACAAAGAAATACAAATCTAACAACACTACAGCATCTCCTCGGATCAATAAACTGTAGTTATCTATTATGGAAACAATTTACAATAACACATTTTCTGTGTTCCTTCATCCAATAAAAAGTTCTGTAACCGTCATTGATTCTTACATTTCTTATGAAATTCATGCTACAATTTCATTTGTAGATAAGAAGTTTAACGTGTGTTCGAATTGTATAACAAAGTTCAAGAACACACAAATATTGTTTAAAACAGTAAAAAAAAAAGGGTCCGACCTGATTTCGATTTTCCTTACGGTAATCTTCTTCCAGCGGTTGACGAAAATTAACATAAGGAAACCCGATCGCTGCGTTGGTTTTTTTAATGTTTTAAATACCGTAACGTTTGTATGTGTTCTTGGACTTTATTTGTTATGCCATTTCATTTCTTTTCCACTTCTTTAGAATATCTGCTGTGATTCTGTGTTCTCGAATACTTTTCTTTTTATTCGTGATTTTTCGAAGAGTAGTAATATCTCATTGCCTTT
>JAFIDM010086339.1:0-10318 GCA_023159025.1 Thereuonema tuberculata
GGTTTTACCTGGGTTATTACTTGTTATAAGTGAGATTTACTGCTTACAGAGCTGTGACTAAAGCAAGGGATAACTTGAATTTACTAAATAAATATGCAGTGACAAAGTAATAATTTTTGAATATTTCATTTACGTGATTCGAAAAGAGTACCAACTTTGCGATTTTTTTTCTAAGCTCAGGAGAAAAACATCATCTTGATTTTTTTTTTATCAGTTACCTTAGACCTTTTTTAGACTTGGATTAAAATCTCAAATTTTTAATAGTTGTCCCACATGGCCATTTAATTTTTTTCCTTAATGCTTACATGCTGTCTATTGCTATAAAACTGTTAGTCCTAGACTAATTTCGTTGAAATTTTTGGATTCAGCATCAAGAAATACATGGGGAATACAAATTTGGTTCCATTTGATTGATTAGGAGATAAGGTATTCAAGAAAATATGTCAAAAAAGGGGCGTGGCACAAAAAAAAAAAACTTCAAAAATTCATATCTCGGCAAATATTTGACCTAAAAATCGCATATTTTGCAGAATTTCTTATCTTATGACTCTTTATATGCAAATAAATTTTCATAAAAATCTGTGATGGGGTGGTGAACTCATCGGTTGATTTGACGTGGAATGACCCAAGTAATAGTTTCGAAGGAAACTATTTCCATCGTTAGGATTAAAATGATTGAAGCATTACAATTTGAATGACACGTGCTGTATTAAAAAGGAATCTGGGTTCCTTGTGCATCTTTTGATGCCGAAAGGTTTTTTGCCAAGTAAAATTCAATTGTTAGTGACCGTAGACATAGAATGAAAGAAAATACTATATAACTTGTGCTATGCTTTCATTCTGCAAAGAAAAAAGTAACTGCTATATAATTTAAAATACAGGGTTTATAGAATGATAAATTTGTTTTCTCGGAGTATGTTTAATAAATTAATGTAAAAAATTGTTTGATTTTTTTATTTCATTATTTTGATCCATAATAACATACTAATATATAATAGCGTTATTTCTAAATGTAAAACATTCCCTCAAAAACAATACGAAATTGTTACGATAATGTTAAAATTATTCGCGATAAAACAGGAAATCTAATATTTTTAGCTTGATTTGTTTTCAAGATTAATGCGAAATTCTGTGGTCTCTATTTATATCCTACTTCTATTATTAATTAATTGTTTTAAACATTGAATATTAATCGCTTTAGCTAATCCATTAGTTAGCGCGCTGTTTACTTCGATTAAAGTTAATTAAATATCCACGACTGAAGTTAACTTTTAACTTAATGGGTTAAAAAAAAAAAGTAATTAGAATTATTTCTTTAATATTTCTTAGTAGGTACTATAAGAACAATTACCTGATTGAAATTTTCCTGCTTCGGTTTTTGATCCAGTGTGTTTGTCTGTTTTTGGTTATTTGATGCATCAACATCATTAACAGTCTACGGGTTATGGAAAATAATTGTGTTAATAATAGAACTTTATAAATAACCAAATTGCATAATTTTATAAAGAATAGTTATAAATTTTCCTTGGAAAGTAATAACTCATCAAATGAACCACAATTATTAAAATTACTAATTTCATTAAATAATTTTAGAAATTATACTTTCTTTTGTTATGTTAATGTTTAACCTAATGACATTATTTAATGAAATAGATAAAGAATCTTTCAAATGAATAATTTATTAATAAACATATTTAGTACAACTGAATTAATTATTTATTATTGAACTATTATTATTATTAATTACTTTTATTATTAACGAGAAATAAACTTTTATTATTACTTTTGTTATTTATGAATTTATAATTTTAGCAAATGTAAATCGAAATTTAAATAATATTTATTTATTTTAATTGTTGGCTAAAAGAGAGCTATGATAGAATTTTTATTGTTGAAATACTGTGATAGCAGATTTCAAATACAATTCATTTTAGATATCTGTAAAACATTGCTAACAACAATACAGCAAATGAGTAGTGGTAATTAAAATACATTTTTACGATCTATCAGAAAGAAAGTGTGAATGATTTTGTTATCTACCTGAACAATAGTTTGCAGCATTCAGAGAAGGACTGTAGATTATTTTTATTTTTAAAAATAAAGTATTTTTATCACTTATGGAGTAGAGAAATAACTTGTTATTTCCTAAAAGAAATATATGGTCTCCAAGCAACCGCTTTAAAAATAATTTTTCTTAGGAAACTACACTGTAAATTAAAGAAAAATACAAAATGTTTACTTGAATTATTATATACTTTAATTGAAGACAAAGGGATTACTTAGTTGTTTCTGAAACTCATTGCCGCAGAAAGCAATGAAATAAATATCCATTGATTCTGTTATTGTTACGATACTATTTAGTTATATAGTTAGATTTTTGAATTTTTAAATAGTTTGCAGCATTCAGAGAAGGACTGTAGATTATTTTTATCTTTAAAAATAAAGTATTTTTATCACTTATGGAGTAGAGAAATAACTTGTTATTTCCTAAAAGAAATATATGGTCTCCAAGCAACCGCTTTAAAAATAATTTTTCTTAGGAAACTACACTGTAAATTAAAGAAAAATACAAAATATTTACTTGAATTATTATATACTTTAATTGAAGACAAAGGGATTACTTAGTTGTTTCTAAAACTCATTGCCGCAGAAAGCAATGAAATAAATATCCATTGATTCTGTTATTGTTACGATACTATTTAGTTATATAGTTAGATTTTTGAATTTTTCTTCCTTCAGATCTTTATCAATTCGGGTAATAATTGTACTCTCAGAGAAAGAAGAATTACCTTATAAAGAAATATACTGTTTCCATATTCAGATAAATGGTTCTGCTTGGAACTTATAGTGCAGAAATCAATACGGCGATATCATAAGTAGAGGCAACCTACAGCTGATTAAGAACTGATACCTACAGCCAAGCTATAGGTATAATTGGAACGTTTTCCACTCTTTTAATATTCAAGGTGATGGAATTTGTAATTCTGAATTACTAGGAAGAACTGGTATTAAATAAATAAAACACATCTTCATGATAATCTCCTTGTAATCTTCTTTACTTCATAACGATATTTCAATTGATTTTCCGATCATTCTTCTTCAGGTTATAAATAATAAATAAAGGAAGAAATAAAACTATTTCTCTCTGTACAAATTCAAAATAAACAATGAATTCTAATTTATAAACATTAATATTAGTACATGATGTCATTAGATTTTTGATTGTTTTTCATTATTACATGATATCGTTCGTTATTACATTTTCTACTGTTATAAATTGATTATTACAAATTGACTGAATTACAATTTTTTGTTTTTGTTTTTGTTCATATATTTCTTAAAAATACTTAAGGATAAATTTGAAACTTTCAGCGATTTATCTTTATTAAAGCATCTAAATGACTTGAGATAACAAGATTCTATTAGCAATCTATCTATTTCGTCACTGCATTTATATATAACTTTCACTATTCGATCTAGGTTGTGGTTAGAATTTAAAGCGTGACATGTCCAATCTGATAAGCTCGGTAGCCTATTTCTGTGAGCCCAAATATGCTCAGACAGTCTTACTTTGAGCGTTCTAGCAGAACTACCATAATAAATTTCATTATAATTTATGCATTGTAGTTGATATACGAGTCCCATGTTGAGAAGATCTTCATTAATTGGTTTTCTATATAAATTAAATAATTTGTTATCTTTAAAATAGACAATTTTTATATTTTTTTCAATGCATGTTTTTTAATAACGTTACTAATTTTTGTTCCAATGAGTAAAGTAAAAATTTATTTGATGTATAAATTTATTTGGATGCTATTTATAAAAAAATAATAATAACATTACATAGATAAGTTAAAGATACAAAAATGAAAAATGAAAAAATCGGAAATGTTGTTATCTTTTACGTTGATTTGCAGAAGTGTAAAAAATAGTTAAGATGCTTCCCAATAGATGTCGCTCAGCATAGATGGAAATAGTAATTCATAACCCATGATTCTCCTTTTTTTAATCGTAATTGAGCAAAGTTTTGAAACAGAAGAGAGTGGAATTCAGAAAAATGTAACTATCAATTGAGGTGTATAGAATCGAAGTCAGCTAAATCTATATAAAATCGGTTTCTAAGTTATGAATGCCACTATATTCTTCGAACAAAGTCGAATCCGATTATGAAATCATTCAGCATCAAATGCAGATAACTTCCCTACGAAAATCCACTTTAAAAAACATGATTATTATATCACACAGCTATATCCACTTCCGTTGGAAACGAACACAGCTAAAATCGCGGCCGGCCAATCACATCCGAAAAGTCATCATGCCGATATAACCTTTGTTCCTATATTTGCTTGTTTTTTTAATAGTCCAGTTGTTTATTACACAATTGAGGCGTGTAGATGCAAAAGGGACATTATCCATTTTTTTTGTTAATTTTTGTTAATCCAATTTAAAATATTGTTAATTCCACAAACGAAACCGATGCACCTAAATTCAGGTGCATCAGTTTCGTTTGTGTAATTAACTATGAACAATGCACGTAAAGTCTTGATAATCCTTCAAATATTGTTTTCAATAACCTATGATTTTTCTAACTGAAAATTGTAGAACAAGTAATCAACTAATTCGGTACAAATATAAAAAAGTTAATTAATCCCAATAAAATACAAAATGACGTTTCGAAACTCGACAATTATTGTTTCTTTATATAATTATTAAAAAAAGAAATCCCCCCTTTTTTAATAATTTGATAAAGAAACAATAATTGTCGAGTTTCGAAACGTCATTTTGTATTTTATTGGGATTAATTAACTTTTTTATATTTGTGCCGAATTAGTTGATTACTTGCTATATTGTTAACGGCACGTTAAATTGTTTCAAAATGAAAATTGTAGACTTCATTTTTATCGTCAAATGTTCATGAGTTAGTGAACAGGAATTGTACAACTATATGAGTAAATATAAGTTTTTCTTTGTTTCTGTAGTTTTTTAAAAAGTGGATAATATCCCTTTTGCATCTACATGCCTCATTTATTATCATTCTTGAATCCTCGATGTTACTCTATTAGATACTAGATTAGGCACATCACTAGTCAGAGTGACGTCATCGCTTAGTTGCTGGCAACGAAGTCAGCTATATCCATTGGTGTTAGAAACAAAATCAGCTAAATCCAGTCATTTGGTATCAAAAGTAGCTAAGTTCATTTTAATTATTCAATAAAATAATAAACCCTCATTATAGGCGTTCAGTGTGCTATCCATTGACTTCTAATTCCTACTCTACTTATTTTGATGCTTTCTTCATACAATCTACCATATTAAAAAAAAAAAAAAAAAAGTTTTTTTTTTATTTGTGTAAAATTTCAAAACATGGATTTTGCTGCATTTGATTTGATTTTAGCCCCCTCAATTAATCTTACTAAATTTCGCAAGCTGTAAAATCATAAATCATCTTTAAGTAAAAGAAAATAGGAAACTTGAAATCCAGTTAATATTACGTTAGCTAAAGAATTTAATCAAGATTAGACCTGTATGCATTTCGTACTTTATTATTAGCAGGAAATTCCTGCAGTCAATTTATAACCTCTAACGATAATTAATGCAAAAGAAATCGAAAATATAAATACCTGTTCTGACATTCCCAAGTCGCTGTAGAGAAAATTTACTGCAGAACTTTATCCTGTTTTAAAATATATTTTTTAAATGTTAACTTTTATAATTTCATACAAAGTGAGAACCCACAAGATTTACTGATAAGAATTTCAAATCCAAACTTTATTTTTAAAGATCATGATTTCATTAAACTTTGCTTCTTATATCTGTAGAACATTAATGGCAATAAAAAATTAATTGTTTAATAAAGAAACAAAAGTTCAATGGTTTTTCGACAAAAACAATTATTATCATCTTCGTTAAGCTATCCTTGTCTTTACAAAACATCTCTGGTCGTAATAAAAAATAGGGTTTATATTATACTCATATATTCTTTCTAAATGGATATTGGACATCTATTAAGAATACTTATTATTTAACCTATTGCTTTAGGTTCAACTGTATAAGAGATACAATAGTTTCTATTGCTATAAATTCCTTATGACTACTGCTGCTGAAGTAATAAGTTGAAGTAAAATTTTGAAATGTTAGTCATTAAATTTGTTATTTCTTCACAGAATCTGCAGAAAATATAAGCATTCAATCACTTACTTACTTATTAAATCAATGTAGTTAAAATCTCTAATCAGAATCAAACTAATTATTTTTACAATGAAAAACAAATGCCTCATTAATGTGTTATTTCGAGAAAATAAATCTATTCTTGTTAACGATTTTTGTTAGTCGTATTAAGTAGCCTATCATCTATAACTTACAATTCAAGCTTTAATTTATTTTTAAAATATTATAAATTTGTTATTGTAACTTACTTATATTAATTAAAATTATCTTAAACTCTAAAACTCTCAGATCTTAAAGATAATTGTGCAACAAAATAACGTACCGGTATATATAAAAATATATATAGAGTGAGGATATATACACATATATATTTTTTATTTGAACTGTTTGATGATTTTTCCTACTTTCAAAACCTTATAGTCATTTTGTTTTTACAACTTTCACCACAAAACTTTTCAGAGATTTTAGGGCATTAGTTGAACTATAAATAAGTATAAAAAATCTTTTCTCGGACTTTAAGGGGATGGGTCTTTAAAGTGTGACGTGACCTCGAAGTTCTGACGTAGGTAACTCCGTAAATTTGGAGTTAGAGCTAAAACTTTTGTGGGTTCTAGATACCTTGAAGGATTCCGCTGGTATTGTATTTGAGCCCCATCCGATCAACTGTTCCAAAATGGCGGCCGATGAAAATTACAACTTTTTGACGTAAAGTATTACTTTTTCTTATCTTCAAATCCTTATCCTGACGTTGTTTTTACAGCTTTAATAGCATTAGTGTAACTATAAAATGGTTACAACAAATTCGAAATCTGTTCATGGGCTGTTAGGGGGCGGAGCTGTTAGTCAAAATGTATATTTTGACTATTATGTTTATGTTTTCTTTATAAGTTAATCCTTTACATGCTAAGCCTAGTGCTAGCGGGGATTACTTTTTGCCCTTTTTATTCTTAATTTATATTTTGATGTTTTTTTAGCTTAAGGGCCATTGTTTTGTCGACTTGTTCTTTGTTTATGTTTCTTGGTTCTACTGAGTTATTGAGTGCTGGACGAACCCAACCGATGAGAGATGGGAATCTCGAAACGGATCTGTCTTGGGTTTCCGGCACAGAAAATCCAAAAATAGCTCAGTGAACCTTTAACTGTGTGCGGTTTTATGATTCTTTTTCTTGTTATAAGAGTTTTAATATGTTGGAAAAAAATTAAATTGTTGTATTGTATTTTAACTGAAGAGATTACATCGTTGCTTAAAAAAAAGTGACTTATTTTGAAAATTTAAAAATATATTGTACTAAACACATTCATCTAAGAACTTGGAACTATGAGGTACTAAATTCGAAGTCCTTACAGACTAGGCCTATTTACATTGTCATTTTTCATTACAAAACTTTTATAATTACATAAATATGAGGTAATGTTTGGTTTGTTCGTTAAAGCTCTAGAAACATTTAAAGCTGGAGCATTTTTTAACTATCAAATGAACTTTCAATTTTTAATTTTACAGCTATTGAATTTTTAAAATTGAAGGCAATAATTTTGAAAATAACAATTTAATAATACGCATATAATGGATGTTTCTAGCCAAATTAACTTTATATCAAAGAACAATTTCTAATTTAAGAAAAGTTTTGGTAAAATAAAACTGGTATTTTTACCTTTTCTGTAGCCGTTGTGGAACAAACAGTTTTTCGTCTTCTCTCCCACAACCACGAACAAACACTGTTTCGTCTTCTCTCCCACAACCTCCAAATTAATGAACATACGGGAAATTCACAAATTAAGGCGTGACGGTTTCAGTTGACATCAGAAAATGGTTAACAGACTAATCATTATAATAATTGACATAATTTTTGGAATATTGATTTTCATCTTCCTTGTGACACAATTACCCAAGTCACGATATTAGTAAGTCGTAGATATTGAATGATGTTATAATTTACCCTAACATAACATTTGAAGCAAATAAATATTGTAATCATTATAAAATTTGGAAATAATGTTTTGCAAATTGAAGGGACTGAATTTACTTTTACATCGCTTTAAATTAAAATCAAAGTTGTTGGAATGAATATGGAACCTCCAAAATCTAAAAAGCAACAATAAATTCAGAATAAAAATTAAAATGAATTCATTCTGACGATTATTCTTATTTGCTTCTGTTTTGAGACATCGCTGATTACTGGTAGCTGATGGTCACCAAATAGCGTGAAATAGGTGATCTGGGATATTACTTAGTAAATACTTAGTCTCACCCACTGTTGATTATGTAAATTTTAGGCGGTTTTTATTCTGTTAATGTGCTACGAAAATTCAATTGAGGCCAGCGGAATACCGGCACATGAATTTTTTAATTTTTTTTTGTGTATTTCTGAGTTTTTTTAGTTTCTGGAGGGTTCCATTTTCATTCGGACGGTTGTTCCTATTCACTTTTGTATTGAGACCTCGTTGTTTGTATTGTGAGTCAAACAGCCATTCTGGGATGTCACTCACTTGGTCTCACCCATTGCTGTTAATATCATAGTTATACTTTATATACACTCTCCGGCCTCTTTATTAGGTATACCTATCTAGTAGCGTGTTGGACCTCCTTTTTCTCTCAAAACAGCCTGAATTCGTCGAGGCATGGTTTCCACAAGATGATGAAAATGTTGTTGAGGTATTGTCTACCATGCAGATAGGAGCGTCATACAGTTCATGAAGATTTGATGGAGATGTAAGCCTGGAGTGAACAACCCGTTCCTGCTGATCCCACTAATTTTCAATCGGGCTGAGATCCCGGGACTAAGGGGGCGACTGCAGCAAGGAAAAATCATCGTTATGTTCCTCAAACCATCCCATAGTGATGCAGGTATTGTTCACCGGCTGCATTATCCTGCTGCAAGTAGCCATCTGCATGAGGATAAACTGTTAACATATACGATTGCACTTGGTCAGCTACGATGTTTAGGTACCCTCTAGCATTCTGACATGCCTCCAGAGGTATCAATGGACCCAATGTGTGCCAGGAAAACATTCCCCACAACATGACAATGCTCCCACCGGCTTGAAGAGCTGTTGTGAGACGCGACGGGTCCAGACATTCATGCGCACAGCAGGGGTATACCTACTAAAGTGGGCAGACAGTGTATATGGAATATCCAAATGTAAATTGTTTCTTGAAAATGTTAGGAAACTCTAAGTAAGCACAGAAATTTTGGAATTATTTATGTTATCATATTTGTTTTATATTTTTTGTTTTGTTTTTTACATTGTATTAATTTTTTGTAGCAATTCTTTTTTGCAATCCAATTTCAAAGGTATTTAAAATAAGTAGTTTACTAATAAAAAACAAAAAATAAAAATACATCCATCCCAAGTGAAAAAAAAAAAAAAAAAGATGGTGACTTTACTTTCGTTATGGTAAGTATATAATAAGAAAAAAAATTCTTTGTCTTTGAAATTGCAAGAATCCAACTCATTACGTAAATATTACATCACAATTCATAAAAAAAACCCATTACAGGTTTATGTTGTTTCTTTCAATTTCAAGTAACATCATCTGTTAATTCAGTTATTATTTAATAACTTAATAATTAATTTTTCATTAGCTTTTAGCCTAATTTAGTTAAAAAAACAACCAATTGCATTATAGTTTTTAATTAGTTTTGTTTTGAAAATTAACTTAGACACATTGGAAGGTCAATGAAATATATTCTAAATGAGAAGCAATTTAAATAATTATTCTCGCAGCAGTTTTATTGGATGCAGCGACTCATTTAATACTTTCCAATAAGTAAATATTTCATTGCTTTAGATGAGTATTCCTATCAATTTGTACGTTATATACAGTATTTATTAATTCATTTGAAATTTATTTATTTATTTGTTATTGGGAGACTTAGTAACTTTCGTATTATGTTATTTAAATTGAGAAACTAAATTCTAAATGTAAGAGGTGGAATTTACATTGTAAATGGTCTTAATCTTCATTATTTAGATAATCTTTATTATTGGTGATTTAATGAACAATCTGGAATAGAAAATCAACTTAATAGTGAACAATGGATATATGAAAATCTCGGTGAATCTGTAAGTTGAGTGGATATTGCGTGTTTAGGTTTCAATAAAATTAATTACAAATTAATTTTCCGAACAACTTATTGAGAACATGAAA
>JAFIDM010086340.1:0-10317 GCA_023159025.1 Thereuonema tuberculata
GTGATTAAGTGTCACGTTCTATTATTGTAAAATTTGTGAATTCTTGACTTTAAGTTTTGTAGTTCGTTATGAGTATTAATTATTAAATGTTATTGAGAAATTAAGTAATTTTCAAAATATCTTTATTTCGAAACAGATAAACTTTCCCTAATCAATATGCTGGGGATACTTGTAGCAGAACCCTACTTATACACAGAGTGGTGAGCAAAGAAACGAGAAAAATGGCTATAAAATTCATAAGATTTTATTTGGGTTATTTTAAAATTTTTCCAAACTAATATATACATCGGTGATATCTATTATCACTCTATTTCTGAAAAGATTAATACTTTGATAGTACTGGTTTAATGTCAATAATTTCACTAATCTTCTTATAGTAAGAATCTTCAGATAACACAACAGTTTCACTGATGCACAATATAACACACAACACTTTAACTGATTAATTTCTAATCTTTTCAGTTAAATAAATATTCACACTTCAATATTTCACTATAGGCTACTTCGATTTATATTAAATCTCACTGGAAACTAGAATACTAGAATTAACTTTTCACTTGTATGCATTAGATAAATACTTTCCACTTGTATGCTTTAACAATTCACTCGTATCATTTTTACACCATAAGAAATACTTTCAAATACGATCTCTTATTTAGCTTTAAACACCTTATGCGCAATTGAATTATATATTTAATATGATAAGTCAATATCTGCACTTCACAAATTTGTCTTCACTTCTTTCTTCTTTATTTGCTATTATGATCCATCCAAAAGTAAGGTAATGAATAGTTCAGTACTTACAAATTTGAAGACGCTTGAAGACTTCAGCTTTAGTTCTATTCGTTGCCGAGTTGACTCAACTTCTCTTCGTAGATTTCGGCTGCATAATCCAGAGGCACATTTACATCCTTGATTCGATGATTCGAATATGGCGGGTCGCTTACTCGTCATATGATGTCTCCTTTCCACAATGCAACGAAAGATTAATGTTAGCTTTCCAATACTTCTTTCTTATTCACGTAAGTCCGTTTATACAGTGAACGTGTATAATAATAATAAGGTTCGCACATTTAAGGTTGACTCTCTTCGACGTTAATAACCTCTTGAACAGTATTGATAATCGGCTGAACTTAATAATTTTTCTTATAGTTCAAACAGCTAAATTTTACTTATAGTTTATTTAATATTCGATTAGAATAAATGGTGGTATTTATTACCTTTAAATAAATAAGATTAAAGTCCAATTATTCTCACATTTAGAGAATAATATTAATTAGACAGTTCTAGGCACGGAGCGTTCCACTTCTTCGAAAGGGTTCTGGTTTCTCGAACAGCTTCAGTATTCGAAAACAGTTCTAATAATAATGTGACGAATCTTCCATTCATATATCGCTATACCTTGAATACTTCTTAGTTTCTGGAAACTACTGTTTACTCTATCACTTCTAATTTTCTTCCGACTGCAAATTCTTCTCGAAATAATTATTCCAATTATTTCTACTTTGCGAACCGTAATTTCAAAGTTCCTTCAACGTAATATATACTTGTGTTTTAAACACTTCACTCCTTCGAGTCTTCTTTAGATTAAACTTTTCCAATCCAGGAATATCGGTTTAATTAAAGTTAATTCGCAATTTACTTCTATCGGAATTTTAACTTCGTCTTCCCTTTCCTTGAACTTGAGGTTCAGACTGCTTTACCTTTGACAGGACTCGCTTCACTAGACTTCTCAGTTCCTTCTGCCTAACATCCTTCCGTAATGGTTCGGCCCATCTAGGACTAACCGCTGACGGCTTTGGAATCCATCCGTGCCAAACTAAACACATTCTTGTGTCACAACCATCGTTCAACTCTCAGTCAATAACTACTTCCATTTAACCCAGGAGTCATCCATTTATGACGTCACATTCGCTTCTCATTACACACGTCATAAATTTGCATATTTAAATTTTCTTCGATCACTACCATTTCAAAATAATAAAAAAAAATTTCTTTCAAGCAATTTTCATATCAATAAAATATATATAACTTGAACTCAAAGTAATTAAATTATTTTATTTGAATAATTTAATATATCACAGCAAAAATCAAGCTCCATTTTTTTATTCAAACATTACTAAAAATTCCAAATAATTTTCTTGCTTTATTAAGTGCATTTTGCGCCTAGCTGTGGCTGGTTAAGGGTTTGTTGCAGTACTAAATACAGTAAATTTATTATTGATGTTTGTCTGTGTAGATGCCCACTCCCGGGTGTGGGAACGATCCTAATACCCTTTTGCGCATGGGTAAATCTAGTCCTAATAAGAACGAAACCGCTGTTCTCGATTCCTGTTTGACGATAACTCAAAGGCGCGAATTGAAATGTGTGTTACCTTTATTTCTGTTTTTCACGTTTCGATTTTATTGCATGTTACACTGCCCTCTAAAATTACCACTTTAATTCTACTATATTACATCTCTCTTGGCGAGAGACTTCTTCAGGGTGGTAATTGAGGACAAGAAATTAATTCTTCTTCCTCACACATTCATTTGTATTACAAAAAGATCAAAAACAAATATTATAGCAACAATTCCTACAATTCATATTTTACCTAATGCAATATAATAATAACATCAATTCATATATAGATACTTTAAACATATAACATTTCACACTGAATATTACAGTATATAACTGAATTTCTGTTTATATACAGTCGGACCTCTATTTAATGAAGTCCCTAAATCCCGAAAAAAAGTTCGTTATATGGAAAATTCGTTAAATAGAGATTCACCTTTTAAAATTATTTTAAACTACATAAGACAGATTTAAAATACATAAACAATAAAATTTGTTAAAAAAGTAATAATTTTAATGACATAAAGCATATATAACAACATGCGTACTTGAATTTTACTAATAAAGTCTGTTAATATTGTCGGTTTTTTTTGGTTTTTTTTTAGGAAAGTGGTTTCGTTTATAGTACGTCTCGCATCTTTGCAATGCACCAAAAACCCTTTCAGTATTTTCTTCAAATTGTACTCCGTGTCGGATTGTTTCAAATTATTTTAAAATTTTCAAACGAAGGGTATTTGATTTGTTCATCATGATCATTTCCATTTTCATCATCTTTATCTTCATCGCTATTCATTGCTGTATTGGTTTTACTTTTCACACTGTCCAAAATATCCGATTCAATTAGTGTTTCCGTGGTCTCAACTAACAATCAAGTGAAAGATAATCATCAAACAGCACATCATCGTTACTTTCTTCTTTTTCCCTTAGCTGTATCCTCGAAAAAGTTCATTAAATAGAAAATGCACTTCGCTATTTGGAGGTTATTTTAAGAAGAAATTAGCAAAATGTTCTTGGTTTCATAGAAAAGTTCGCAAAATAGAGAAATTCGCAAAATAGAGAAATTCGCAAAATCGAGGTTCTTTAAACAGAGGTCCGACTGTAATGTAATTTAAAAAAGAAAACATTAATAAAAATGGAGACTTCGTTTGAATATCTTCACGATTTCAAGCAAACAAACAAAAACAAAAAACCAGCAAGATTCCAAGTGGTTCTTTGTAATTTTTGAAAAAAAAAAACCAAAACAATTTTTTGGATTTTTTTTTTACTTAAAAAAAATATTAAAATTTCCTAGCGATTTTTCTATTTTTGTATTTATTTTCTTTGTGTATTTTTTCGTTTATCTGGGGGCACGGCAGTGCCCCCGCCAAGACGAGCGGAAGGCAGGAAGGGCACTACGTACCTTTTCTGGAAGTGTTTCGACGTATTTTCGAACCCTCATAGCTTCGGCCTGGATAATACTAGAGAGCTCAAATTTTCAGGATAAGATGCAGTTAGCAGTCTAATGAAATACACTAAGTTTCATTTCTTTAGCTTTTATATTTTGGATTTTATTAATACCTAAACTACGTCGATTCCGTCACTCACTCACTGACTGACTGACTGACTGACTGACTGACTCATGATCATCAAAGCCTCTAGGGTACTTCCTGAAGTCCTAGAAAGCTGAAATTTGGTATATAGGCTAGGATTACCACACAAACAACAACAAAATTAATAAATCCGTAACTTTCACCCTCCAACCCCTCATAAACGGGGGGTTCTGGTTATGTATTATCGAACCCTCATAGCTTCGGCCTGGATAATACTAGAGAGCTCAAATTTTCAGGATAAGATGTAGTTACCATACTAATGAAATACGCTAAGTTTCATTTATCTAGCTTTTATACTTTGCATTTTATTAAGATCTGAAATACGTCGTATCCTCAGTTCTTCGGCCTAAATAATACTAGAGTACAAATTTTCAGGATAACATGCAGTTAGTAGACTAATGAAATACGCTACGTTTCATTTATCTAGCTTTTATACTTTGGATTTTATTAATATCTAAAATACGTCGATTTCGTCCATGTTTCACTGACTGACTGACTGACTCATGATCATCAAAACCTCTAGGGTATTTCCTGAAGTCCTAGAAACCTGACATTTCGTATGCAGGCTAGGTTTAGCACACAAACAACAAAAAAATTAAGAAATCTGTAACTGTCACCCTCCAACCCCTCATAAAGGGGGTTCCGGTTCTTTATTATATAACAATTTCTGATAGGTATATCCCATCCAAAACGTTTCATGTAAAATAAGTTGCCAAGACTCACATGCTCATAACGCTTTCATTGTTAAAAAGTTATCAGATCTCATCTTACAAAAAGAAATGAAATCCCACCCAAAACGTTTCATGTAAAATAAGTTGCCAAGACGCACATGCTCATAACGCTTTCACTGTTAAAAAAATATGAGATCTCATGTAGAGACAAGCCCCTAACTCTACAAGGCCTAACTCTACAAGCCCCAACTCTAAAAACCCTCTATCTTGGTCAAAAAGTATGGCTTGGCCGTTTCATGGAACTATTTCATCCCACCCAAAACATTTCATGTAAAATATGTTGCCAATATGCTCATAACGCTTTCACTGTTAAAAAGTTATCAGATCTCATGTAGAGCCAAGCCCCTCACTCAAAATCGCCTAACTCTAAAAACCCTACTATCTTGGTCAAAAAGTATGCCTTAGCATACTCCATATCTTCACATATCTCCATGGGATTGTCTGTGTGATAGCCATGAAACGGCCAAACCATACTTTTTGATCAAGGTAGAGGATTTTTAGAGTTGGGGCTTGTAGAGTTAGGCCTTGTAGAGTTAGGGGCTTGGCTCTACATGAGATCTCATATCTTTTTAACAGTGAAAGCATTATGAGCATATGAGTCTTGGCAACTTATTTTACATGAAATGTTTTGGGTGGGATTTTAATATTTTTTAAATTTCCTAATTTTCTACTTTATTTATTTATTTGTAGAATTTCGTTTCCCAAAGAAACTAGTGTTAAAATAATAAATAGTTCCGTATAAAAGAGAACTTTTGAGTCCTACTGATACCCTGGGACAGCTGTTTCAAGCTTTTTACGCTCTGTTTATTATAAACAAAATGCATAAAATAACAATAGGCATTTGACTCCAATGAAAAAGAGAAAAGAAACAAAAGAACGGAAAAATAAATAAAAATTTAAATAAATCAATAAAATGGAAAAATAAGGTAATTTAATTTGCAGCAAATAAATACAAAATAAGTTGCACGTAGGTATGTTTTTACATATTTAACTATGGCTGATGAGTCCTAACATCGATGAAAAGCTGTCCCAGATTCTCATCAATGATAAGCGTAAGGCGTGAAAGCAAACCTGTGTCCAAGCTTTTTTATTTCCCATTTAAAGTTAAATAACTTAAGTGCTTCATAAGGAAAGAAATAAATTCATGGAATTACTCTGCCTTAGGATGTGGTTTCTACGTTTTAATATTGTATTTATTTTCTTTATCTTAATTCTGAAGAGTGATTTTGTTTTCTACAATAAATATTATCATATCTGTTTAATTGAATAGCATCTATTTGATTAAATATACATATAAATATATGTTTGATTATATATAACAGCCGCTTTAATCTAGAATAAAGTTTATTAGAAACTAATAAAAACTAACAAAAAATAATCAAACGGAAACAGTATGTTTGTGCCTCCCTGAAGAAATTTCATCTCTATTGACAGTCAGGATCCACTGAATATCGATCACTGGATTAATTGTAAAATTCTGTTTCTGTTTTATTTGTGATCATATCAATTAAAAAATTCTTTACAGGTTTACGAGGTTGCAAATGCTAACGCTTCATTTCAGTTCAGTTTGTATATCTGTTGGTATGACAAAAGAAATGTGACCTTCAAAATCTTTAATTCTCAAAAAAATAATTCAATTAATATTAAAATCTAATTCGAGTTTTAATAAATCATTCCAATTATTTATTGCAATTTCTTCCTTGGAATCTCATAAGCTGTTACCACACTTTTTGATCAAAAAAGCGACATTTATTTCTAATGTAAACCTATTGTCTTTTTAACTCCCGAAGAGTTTAACACACATGTATGCCTGGTTTGTCCAAGAGATGCTCTACGAAACCTGATTTGATGCCGCGGTGATGTTCAAACGCTGTTTTGTGCTATTATGAGTTTTTTTTGATAATTTTTTGAGCATATTAATAACCTTTTTTTTGGCAACTGCACCTTAATTGATAGGCCTATCAATTTCATTTAATTTGCGGATGTGGTCATTATTCGATTGACATATTTGTTGTATGGTGTTTCTAGCTCTCACCTATGAGTACCCGGGTTCGGTTCTCATGTGGGTTTCGTGATTGTGGACGATCCACGCTGCGCAGGTTTTCTCGGGGTTCTCTCATTTCCCCTGCACTTCTTCCACCATACTTTCTCAGTCGTTCTCTCCATCTATCCTTCTTTCCGTGGGATAGTACAATAGACCTCCGGTCGCTGTACTGGGCTTCTATGCCACCCAAACTCACTACATAACATAACTAAGTGTTTCTAGTATGAAAAATTACTTTAAATATTATATTTAACTAGTTCATTCCGATTTTGTTACATGAATGTGTCCATAATATAGTAACATTATATTTTTCATTTAATTATTATAGCTGCTGTTCTTCCCTTACTAGAATCTAATTCCACTTTCACATTTTAAAAAATAAATACATGAAATTACTCTGCCATTCTACATTTTAGTATTGTATTTATTTTGTTTATCTTAATTTTGAAGGGTGATTTTGTTTTCTACAATAAATATTATCACATTTGTTTAATTGAATAGCATCTATTTCATTAAATTTATACATATATATATGTTTGATTATATGTTTCTTTTTATTACATTTCTATCGTGTTTTTTTTATCTGACAGAAAAACCTTCATTTAAAAATTTACTACTTTGTTTTTATTTTATTAATTTTGTTAGCTATTTACAATATTGATCTAAAAATAAATAATAGGATATTCAAATACATAAACATCCTATTAACGTGTTTTTAATTTTCCTAATACAGAAAATTATTAAATAAAAACAAAACAAAACAAACTACTATACTACACAATAAAACACAGGTGTATACTGTGACAATACACATATGTCAATTATTATAATACTCGAAATATTAGAATTTTAGTTATATTATTTTTGCCTTTGCAAATGTCAAAGAAATGTCAACTAAAAAAAAAAAAAAAAATTCGAAACATTGTTTTGTAAAGCTAATGGCGGAAAGACTTCGTTAGCGTTAGTTTTTAGTCATTAGTAGTAATTTTATTTTATTTTAGGCTTTAATTTAGTTTTAGTCAGAATCTTAGGAATTTTAGGAATAAATCTTTAAGTTTTAAAATATTAGAATTTAATATGATAGATTTAGGAGTTTAGATTAATTTTAAGATATTTAAGGATTTAATCTTCATTTACCTTAGATTAGATTTAATTTTGAAAATAAGAAATTAATTTTCTTTTTGCTTTAATTCAGCTGAGTTTATTTGAGTTTGGGAATTTCCTATTCTTAGGAATTTCCATGAGGTCGTCATTCCATATTAGGAATTGTTGTAAGCATTGTAATTTTATTGGTTAATCAGCATTATCTCCCGATATGAGGTAATAATGAGGTGATCTCCCTTATTTGGGCAGATATGCAATCCTGCTATCTGTATGGTCAAGGGGACGCGTGACGTCATACAGCGGCGCTCTTAAACTTATTTAACGTAGTGTTCGGAGGAGTTCGCTCTCTCTTGCCTGCTGTTCCTTCGCCGTTTTGCTCTCTTGACCTTTGCTACAATGCACCTGGCCTCGTCGACTGCCGCGGGCGAGGTATTGGCAGCCGCGTTTCAAATTATCGGCAAATCGAAGTCATGTCGACTTGTTTGTTAGAAATAGGGCGTGTTAAACCAAGTTATTTTTAGTTAGAATACGGAACCCATGGATAGCCTTAAATTTCTATAAATTACTTGTGAGAAAAATTACTGAAATTAATTTGCAAAGCAAGGCTTGCAAATTTTCTGTTTCAATGCACGTGTACACCCGTGCAGGATTCCGCGAGTTATTTAGTGCTCCCCAGTCCAGTTAGTGCAAACTATTCGTCTATTTCAGTGCGTCGTTATAAGCCATAGCTTCGCCGAAATTGTTATTCTCAAGTGAAGTGACATATTATTATTTGCAGTGTTGAATAAAATTATTAAGTTTAATTAATGTGGTGAATGTGCTTCTTTGTGCGTGAATGCGAAGTG
The DNA here is from genome assembly GCA_023159025.1 of Thereuonema tuberculata. Classification (NCBI taxonomy): domain Eukaryota; kingdom Metazoa; phylum Arthropoda; class Chilopoda; order Scutigeromorpha; family Scutigeridae; genus Thereuonema; species Thereuonema tuberculata. Next base: position 8,655 of record JAFIDM010086340.1, read on the forward strand.
TGGACCCCTGCGACCATCGAGAATACTGGGTTAGTTTACCAGGCATGTAACGACTTTGGAGGGGGTAGAGAGAAAATTCACCGAACGGACTTTCGGTTGGCGCCCAACAAATACCCGAACAACCCCTGAAAGACTAAATTACCCCTGGTACCGTTACAATACCGAGGCGTAGGGGAAAGGGTTGGAGAATGTTGGTGATATACTATTATTTAAAAGTCCCTGTGAAATTTATTTCTATGAAGTTGAAGTTTTAAAGAAAAAAAAAATGAAAGAAAAATTTTAATATTGCTTGAAAATAAATTTATTTTATTTCAATTAAAATTATGAGCAAAGCTCGGTGATACAAATTTCTAATATGCAAATTTTTGATGACGTCATGGAAACTTGACTTGTGACAGTTCAGTTGTCCTTGAGTCGAGAGTAGTTCTGTTGGAAGCTTGGAGCTCGTAGGAGACGGAGTTCGTCCAATCGTCTGTGCTCCGAGAAATATGCGGGAGACTCGAATTGTCTCTATAGGGAGAAGGCAGAAATGAATCCAATTTCCCTGAAGTAACGAAGTCGAATAACTTGCGTCTACTACAACTGAAGTTGAATATAAGTATTATCTTCTTTAGATTATTATTCTGAATAATTCAACTGAATTGTGGAATATTGTAAACGCTCCGAAGAAATTGAAGTAAACGCTAATGCGGAATTTATTTATATGCGAAGGCTATTGCTTAAGACGAGTACATTAATTATTCGAGGGAAGAAGAAGTCCAAAGCCAGCGTTACGGGAAGACGAGGAATGGAAATTAATGGACAGTAATTTACTAATATTGTTGTAATTGAGTAGACGAAGTTTATTTCGCAGAAGTTAACCAAAACGGAACTGAAGTTATCGATACGAAGAATAGTAATTTGGCAGAAGAATTAATTACAGTAGATTTGTAATAAAGCAGACGAAGAGGAAGTTAACGTGTCCGAAGATTAATTTGATATTCGATTCATTTGAATTCAATTATCCGTTGCAGTAAATTCGAAGACTGTGATTGAGATTAATAGATATAGTTATTCAAGAACTATTAGTTTTTTTGAACGGATGAAGATAGAAGAAGAATCGATTTGCTTTGTTAAGGAACGGGAAGATCCTGAAGACCCGAAGACCACTTGAGTATATCGAAGAGGGCGTACGATTAAGAGATCCGAAGTTGACGGTCATTAAAACGATTAATGAAGAATTCAGTTCGGATATAAGACTGTTCACTGATTTTTAAGATCCTGAATCTTCCTGTGCCAAAGTTTCTTATCCTCTGTGTAACACGTTATCCTTCTTAGGTTATTCATAATTATTGTTCTTTTTGTAGATGTCCGATGGTTCGATTCAAAATTCAAGATATGGTTGCTTTGATATTCTTTCCTAAAATGTTCATATGTTAGACCTGATATAGTACTCTTTATACAAATGTCTAGAAAAGCAATTTTATTCTCTACTTCTTCTTCCATTTTAAATTTTATGTCTTGAATTTTGAAAGATAAGTTGGATATCGTTAGGGATTTTTAGAAAATCATTAATGGAAAATGAAAGAATAAAAGAAATTCTGAAATTGAAGTAAAGAAATTATAGTAAAAGAAATTAAAGTAAAGAAATTATAGTAAAAGAAAGTAAAGTAAAGAAATTATA
>JAFIDM010086341.1:0-10317 GCA_023159025.1 Thereuonema tuberculata
AATCTTTTCCTGTGTTTCTCTTGCTCACTTTCCTTTCATTTAATTTTTTAATCTTTCTTTCTATGGTTTTATTACTAATCTGTGATTATAATATTTAATTTCCTCTTTTTGCCTTTTTCTTTCATGACACATTTCGATCTTTCCACTTATGGTTTTACCACCAATCTATGATTAATCCTAATTTCGTCATTTTTGGTTTCTAATTTATTTACTGTTATTATTATTATTTTTATTATTCCTTACAACTCAGTAATCGTAATTCATTGATAGAAATTTGATTATTTTGATTTATTTATCTCTTCAATTTAATACTTTCCTGTTTTCACTTTTCCTTCATGTCAGATTTTAATCTGTCTTCCTACGGTTTTTCTGCTAATCTACGATTATTACCAATTTCATCTTTTTGTCCGTTTCTGTCATATCACATTTCAATATTTTAATAGTTTATTGCCAATCTATGATTAATCTTAATTTCGTTCGTTTTTGCTCTTTATATATTCATTTATTTTTATGACTTTTACTATTACAGTCAAACTTGTATAATTCGAAGTTGAAGGGATCAGAGAAAAAGTTCGAAATATCCAGAAATTCGAATTATATATATTCTCTCAAACAGAAATAAAAATCATTAACTCCACGATCAAAGATTTAACACACAAACTTTATTTAAGAATACTGCCACATTTTTTTTATTAAATCAAACGTTTTTTATTAGCTTAATTATTCATCACTTTAAAAACAAAAAGGAAGATATTTTAAATTGCTTCATTGAACGCAATCTTTGAGTCATAGCATATGATTCCAACCTATCAATTGATACAAAAATAGAAAAATATCCCTCGCTTTTGTTTTATTCAGAAAGACCGTTAAAATAAATAATGCACTTTAGCTGAGAATAGTATAAGGAACAATTTTTACCGTAATATTTTAAAGACAATGGTACGAAAAATTCGAATTATCCACGATTTTTCAACATTATTTTAACACAGAAATTTAGGGACCGAGCAAAAAATTCGAATTATCCAAAATCACGAATTAAACAAGTTCGAATTATCCAAGTTTGACTATATTATTATTATTATTAGTATTATCCCTTATCCAACTTCTAGTAATTATTTTTTTTTTATTTCTTTATTCAATTAACTGTTTTCCTGTGTTCCTCTTGCTAAATTTCCTTTCATGTTATAGTTTAATCTTTTTCTTTGTGGTTTTACTACCAGTCTATGATGATTAGTAATTTTAATTTCTTCTTTCTCTCAAGTCACAATTCAATTGATCTTTCTATGGTTATACTACCAATCTAAGATTTATTTTAATCCGCATTTTTTATTCTTTATTTATTTAGTTATTTTAAATAGATTTTTTTTTATTTTTAGCGGCCCCTATCTTACAGCTTGCCTGTAAAACATAAGTGACCACTCATACATTTATGCTTGCTGGATATAACACTCTGTAGTGGCCAAACGGTAAAATATTAGAATGAAACCTTCAACATTGTGTTCAAAATCAAAAAGTAGATGACCTCGTCCAAATAATCAGACCTGTAGAACCCTTTCCTATGCCCAAAGCCGTTTTCAATTCATTTTTTAGCGGCACCTGTTACTTCTTGCTTGTAAAACATAGGTTGTCACTCTCTCTAGTGATTAGCCAACCAATCACAATGCTTCGCAACATCTTCTGATAAGAAAATATCATTGTTGATATTGTTTTAATTTCCTTATTATTATAAACGTGATTGTTGCGCATGCAAGAGGCGCAATTACAATTGCGATTGTTCTGATTGTAATTGAAAAAAATGTCTTGACCTGCGGAAAAAAGAGATGCTGATACAAAACGAGAAGCTTCACGCTTGTGTACAGAACGGTCTCGTCCAAAGTCAGAGACAAGATACTGAGAACGAGAAAGAAATGCTGAAGCAAATCACCTACTACGATCTGATAAAATTTTGCTTATGAAATTGTGCATATTTTGGACACAATGCAAGCTTGCTTTTGATACTGTCTAAAAGCAATAATTACCTAGTTTTTGATAATATCAAATAATAAATTCTTTTCCCTATGGAAATATTTATCTGCTCAGTCTTCATTTCTGTTCAGATAGTATATTAGTTTTCACGCCAAAACAGATGTGACCTTCGACATCTTTAATTCACAATTAAAAAATTCAATTAATATCAAAATCTAAGTCGAGTTTTAATAAATCATTCCAAACATTTATTCCAATTTCCTCTATGGAATCTCATAACCTGTTAGCACATTATTTGATCCAAAAAGCGACATTTAATTGTAATTTAAACCTACTGTCTTTTTTCTCTCAAGAGTTTTCTCCCATTCTTCCGGTCGCATTGTATGCATGGTTTGTCCAATAGAGGCTCAACCAAACCTGATTTCATGCCGTGGCGATGTTCAAACGCTGTGTTGTGCTATTACAAGTTTTTTTAATGTATTTTTGGAGCATATTAAAATCATTTTTGGCAGCTGCATCTTAATTGATAGACCATACCAATTTCGTTTAATTTGGGGATGTGGTTATTATTCAATTGAGTCGTTTGTTGTAAGGTGTTTCCAGCAAAATTACTTTAAGTAAAATTATTTTAAATATTATTTTTAATCATTTCTTTCCGATTTTGTTACTTGGATGTGTCCATAATAAAGTAACATTATTTTTTAGCGGCCCCAAGTTTACAGCTTGACTGTAAAAACAATGCTTTTATACTTGCTGGATGTCACACTCCGTAGTGACCAAATGGTTAGAGATATTAGAAAGAAACCTTCACCATTGTCTTCAGCATCAAAAAGTAGGTGACCACGTCCAAAAAAAATAAGATCTCAAGGTCCACTTCCTGACCGGATGTGGAAGGTCAAAAGTCGGTGCTTCTGTACGTTTTTCTTGTATTATATTTCATCTACCGTTTGTCTGGCAAAAACGTGACCACCACCAATATTAAAATTAAGAAGGTTTTCTATCGCAGTTTTTCTCTTAATCGGTAGCAACCACTTTTTACCAGCTAAATTCCGGTTTGCTGTAAGCGTCCATTAGGTTCAGTGTAAACGCTGGTTAGGTTCACTTTACTTTTGTTCATAAAATGATGTATATTTTGGGGCCGCTTTTCTTTTGACACTGTCTAAAAGCATTAATTATCTTGTTTTGTTTATATTTAAATTTCTTTGCCTTGTTGCTCTTGCTTACTTTCCGTTTAAAGTTGTTTTTGAATTTGAAGGCAACCAGTTGAGCTCTCCCTCTCCCAACGCCCCCCTCCCCCATGTGTCACGATTTGTTTTTTTTTTGTGTGTGACTGTGTTTTCTTTTTTCCCTTAATTTTTGGGATTGTAAGTCTTGCATTATCTTCTCGTGCACGCAAGTATTTTCTTTAAGTTAATCGCTGTTATGTCTGTTAACCATTTTCTTTGTTGAGCTCGTGGCGGGGAGTGTAAAATTAGTTTAGTGTTAATGTGATCTGCGCCGTTATTGTTGAAGACTTCGAAAGCGATGGATCGTTAAATAAATAAATATGAATCGGAGACCAAGAAAAACAAATAGGAAGCTAAGTGTATCATATTGAGTCTTGGACAGTTTTGTGTCTTGGACAGTTATCTGAAGCCAATTGCTAAGATTAGTTCCTTGTAGAATATTATTTGTGAAAAGAAACAGATAAATGTTATTTTTCTCTTTCACGTGAAATATAGGCCTTACTTCAGCCGTCGCTATGACAACAACCGTTGGATAAACCATGGGTATACATGTAATTTGGTAATAAAAGGGATACATGGATATACGTCGCAGTTTTCCTTCATCTAGAAATCACAAGGAGAATATCAAGGGTTTGTAAACTGAAGATATATGTAAGTGATATTTATTTACTTTATTGAAGATCGGATCCAAAGTAAAATTCTAACGAGAGGACAGCATTCACTTAAAATGTACAGGAACTTATTAACTGATCACATACTAAAGATTTCTAAGTCAAAATCAATAATAATTTTCATACAAGTGAAAAGGCTTAAATGTTAAAGTGATCTTTATTAATTCTACCAAAATACAAGATTTATTTGAAGGGAATTTCTATACGAACAAGTTGATCGTAGTTGTTTTTGAAAAGACAAGATATCAGTAAAAGAACTTGTTGATAATAGTTTTGTAAGAATCTATGTGATACTTCTTAAACAAGGATACTTTTCAAATGATATTCCAAGAACATTTAACTATTTATAGTGAGCAATGCCAGAACTGAGTGCTGCTGATATACTTAACAAGAAATTTCTACAGGTTATGGATTTATAATCATAAGACGTTTGTAAATAATGTCGCACGTAGTGCATCCAAGAAAGATTCCAATCAGGCAATAAAACTCAGAAACTATTTAGATTACTCAACCTTAATAAACTGTTAGTGTTTTTGTAACCCGCCCGGTCTTAATTTTGTTGACCTGGTCACATTTTCAGATTTTGATTGTTTATTAAGCTATAGTTTTATTTAGCGTGTGTGCATTTTTTTCTTTTCTCTTTTTGAAGGGGACATAGAATTTTACCTGTTATTAACTTGACTTAGTATTTTAAGTTACTTTTTTATTTGTTCCTTAGTCATGTTTTTTTTATATTTATTGCATTTTTGTTGTCTTTTTTTTAGAGTATTTGATTAAAGCGTATTTGTAATTTGTAATTTATTGAGTTTTCTTCGTTCCTTGTCTTTTCTGATCTTTTACGGGCCCAGCAGGGTCAGGAAAGTCTCCACTTCTTACTGCAAGGTGACAGAAAATGGTAGGAGAGCGTGGTTGTTGATTTCTCTGAAGTTCGGTCTCTGTTCTTGCTCGCGGGTAGTGTGAGCTGTTTGATAGTTAACTCATCTTTTGGGTTTTAGATTTTTTTTTTTTTGTCTTTGTCGTGTCTGACATCTCTCATTATGGGTGATTCGAGTGAGGATGAAAGTAAGAGGAATGATGGACTGCAGTCGGCTAGCCAATCTATAAGCTTACTAGCAGGGCTAGTCTATGAGGTGCTAAAGGTGGAAGAGTTGAAACGCACTGCACTGTATCTAGTATGTCAAAGTTGGGGATGGAAATTAAAGGTTCACTTACAACCTTACAAAAGAGAATAAGGGATGCCGTTGAGAAGTTCCGTGAATCGGATGAGGAGTTCCCGTTTCCTAAGGTTTCCTGGTTAGACATAGAATCTGTAGTACTGAGTGAATTTAACGTTGGTCGTTATTTAATAGGAAAACCGAAGATAAATGCTCCCGACGACGAAGGGAAAATAAAGGAAATTGTCAAAGGTATACTCAGTGAGAGGGAAATTACGAGTGAAGGTCCGAAAGGAATTGTATCTCAGAGTGAAGGCAAAAACACACAAATGTTTAAGAAAGCCTTGTCTTTTAAAGACAGGCTAATGTTGTTTGGTGGTATTAAGTTCACTGGCCAATGTGATGGTTCCATACGTGAGTTTTTATTCAGCGTGCATAAAACTGCAAATTTGCACAATGGTTTGTTCTGCGAATTCAAGAAAATTCTGCCTCGTTTATGTGATAAAAAGATAAATCCATGGCTAAGTGATCGTGCTGATAAGTGGATCTGTTGGAATCAATTCAGAGAGGAATGCTGCGAGACATTTCTACTAGAAATTCACAAAGGTCATGAAATAGATATTACTAAGAAAAGTCGACAGAATAAGGGTGAAGTCATGGAAGTTTTCTTGAGTCGCGTCAAGCAGAAAGCCTGCATGCTAGGAAAGAAACTATCCGAATCGGAGTTGGTGCGTATAGTATACAATGGGATGTTGCCACTATACCGTGGAAATATTCATTTAGAAAAGTGTAAGGATACAGCACGCCTTATTAAATATGCACGTCGAGCAGAGTCTATCACAGAAAGCATGAATTTGGATCACACCCGAGTAGGTACGATCAGTGAAAAACCCAAAACCCATGAATTGGGTGAGAGAGACAATAACAGGTTGGTAAGAAGATGTTTGATTCTGCCACACAGCCTCAAGGGTGTTATTGTTTCCGCTGTGGGTGTTTTGGAGTGTACACTTCCAGGTGTGTCTGTGCTGTAGCTAAGAAACAGGAAAACTAGAAAGGATCGAATCTGACTGCAGCAGGTTCGATCCTCAGTTTCATAATCGCAACAATCGAAAGAGTGATATTTCTGTCTCCCGAGGAGGCTTTCAATTTCGTAGTATCAGCAACCGTCCTGAATCTTTTGACATTCCAAGAGTAAAATTACATATTGGGGATAACCTTGAATTCACTTTTGATCTCGATACTGGGGCGGATGTTTCCTGTATAAATGCCCGTTATACGAATCTATTGCAATCCTTAGGATTTGAAAAAATCCCTTGCAATTTTATACTCACTTTGGCTGATGGTGAAGAAATCGAAATCAGGCAGAAGTTTATTCTGAAGGGAGTGCTAAGCGTGAATGAAGGAACTGATGTGTATTTCTCACTGCCGGAGCGTGAAATTGAAGTTTAAGCGCTGCCGGGTGGCGGATCTGATGGGCTTCTAGGTCTTGATTTTCTCAAGGATTCTCAAATTTCAATAACCTTTGGAGAAAGTGGCTGTGTAGTTGATTTGAGAAAGCAAACTAGATTACGGTCCCTATGTTGTGATAAAGCTCTCTCCGCAGAACTGACTCGTCTTGAAGAGATAGTGAATGTCCATAAACACAACCAGTTAGACACAAGGTCTAGATACCCCCATTATATTCACCATATCGATATTCAAGAACACCCACCTGTTAAAATTAGGCTGTACAATTTCTCCCCCGCCGATTTGGATGTTATCTACAGGTTGGTTTCTGATATGAACGTAGTTGCTTTCGGGCTGAAAAACGGAGCTTCGTGTCTCAATTATGTCTTAGATCAGGTCATTTGTTCGGAGTGGCAAAACTTCATCATCAGATATGCCGACGATCTACTTGTAGCTGCTCCTGATTGGGCCACTCATATTGAGGTTGTTAACGCTCTTTTAGCCCATCTCAAAGCAAATAATTTAAGGGTGAATTTTGAGAAATCGTCCTTTGGGATAGAAGAAGTCGAATACTTGGGTTTTCGAGTAGATAGCGAGGGACTCAGACCTTGTGCTTCGAAGGTGGAGCCGATCGTAAACTTCCCTGCCCCTAAGAATGTACGCCAGGTTAGGCGTTTTCTTGGCATCTGCGCCTATTTTCATGAGTTCATCCCAAATCTCAGCACTATTACTAGGCCTCTCAGAGAGTTGTTGAAGAAGGGTTCGAGATGGAAATGGGATAAGGAGCAGCAACAAATTGCTTTAGAGCAATTAAAGAACATTTTAGCTAGTGAACCAGTGCTGGCCCAACCTGATTTCAGCAAGCCGTTTCACATTTGTTGCGATGCCTCGGCTGAGGGTATATCCGCCAATCTCATGCAGATGCAAGAAGGCAAGGAACATGTGATCGCTTACGCGAGTAGATCGCTTTTATCAGCGGAGCGACGGTATTCCATGCCTGAGTTGGAATGCTTGGCCGTTGTATATGGCGTTTTTCAATTTCGCCAGTACGTCGAAGGCACTCACTTTGTTATCATCTCGAACCACAGTGCTCTACGATGGCTTTCCTCGAGATCTGAGATTTCTAGTCGTATAACTCGATGGAGCTTAAAACTTCAGGGTTTCGATTACGAAATTCAGCACAGAAGAGGGAAGGAAAATGTCGTGGCTGATGCCTTATCCCGTGCTATATGCCGGATTTTGAAAGTCGGACCCGAAACATGGATCTCGGAACAACGGCAAGACATGTTTTGTAAAAAAAAAACTTGATCACATAAGGAAAAAAGGGAATGGCTGTGGAATGTTTAGGGTCAGAGAGGGAGTTCTTGTGAAGCTAAGAAAAACTAGGGATGGTCAAGGCTTTATTGAACTCAAAGTAGTCCCTAAAAACCTGGTAGACGAAGTCTTATCTTTCTGGCATAGTAGTAAATCCGTAGGCAGCCATCAAGGCGTATTTAAGACATTGTGTAAGATACGGGATAGATACTTCTGGCCAGGTATGTCTAAAAATGTTCGCCGTTATGTAAAATCCTGCGAGATCTGCCAGAAAGTTAAGCCCAATCGGGAAGGACCTATTGGACTAGGTCAGCTTTTTGAAAAACGAGACCGCTGGGATACATTAGCTATAGACTTTGCTGGACCTTTTCCTAGAAGTAGAATGGGAAATTCATTCCTTCTGGTGGTTGTTGACACTTTTAGCGGCTGGATAGAGGCTAAACCTATGCGACAAGCTGCAGGGGAAGCTTGTGTCAAGTTTTTGAAGGAGGTATTTTTCCGTTTCGGGTTTCCTCGGATCATAATTAGCGACAATGGTTCTCAGTTTAGGTCGATGGTCTTTAAGGAATTCTGCAAAAATTATGGTGTTGGTCACCGTTCTGCTCGCCCTACCATGCGCAGAGCAACCCTGCAGAACGTTATATTGGCTCAGTTAAGTCAATGATCAAATGTTATTTAAAAGACAAGCATCAAAGCTGGGATGTTGACCTAGATCAGTTCCTGTTTTGCATGAGAGGTGCTGTCAGTGAGGCGACTGGTGACTCACTAGCATATTGCATGCTACTGAGGGAGATATTGCCAGACAGAGTCACCTTTGAGCGAATTCCGACGAATAATCGTTTCAGTTGGAAGCAGACTCCGAAAATATCGTGTTTCATCTGCGATGCGAGACAAGAAATGCTACGATCTACGAAGGAGAAATGCTGTGTTCCAGATAGGTGATCTTGTTTTGATAAAATCTCATCATCTCTCATCCAAGATAGACAAAAGGTCCACTAAATTGTTTCCGTACTACAATGGCCCCTTTGTTATTCGCCAAATTACCTCACCTGTCAATTATATATCAGAACTCAAAGAGAATCGTAGGATATTGAGGAGACATTCATGTGTCCGATCTTAGAGCCTTCAATGAATATTCTAATGATCATTAGCTACACTTTGGTTTTTTTTATTCAGTCTGCAGCTGAATTTTCCATTTTTTTTTGTTTCCTTTTTCAGTGTATATTTTCCTCGTTATTTTCATTATCACTTAATTTTCTCGTTATTTTCTTTTTGAATTGAATTTTTACAGTTAACTTAGTAATATGTTCTTGTACCTGTATGACTTACTTATTCTTAAAATATCTGCAATTGTTTTTTGCTGAAAATTTTTTAACATAATTTTTTTTTGGTTAATATATTTAAGTTTTTTGTTTCCTCTAGCTTATGCTTTATCTAGGAAAATAGTTTTTTTTTAGTCTCACCTTGAGGTGTCGACTTTATGTGGACGGGGGGACTTTTGTCACGATTTGTTGTTTTTGTGTGACTGTGTTTTCTTTTTCCCCTTAATTTTTGGGATTGTAAGTCTTGTATTATCTTCTCGTGCACGCAAGTATTTTCTTTAAGTCTATTTCTGTTATGTCTGTTAACCATTTATTTTGTTGACACGCGCAATTACGAAAATGATCCCAAGGACACTTTCACTGTCTCTTCCAGTTCTAGCAGTGTGCTCACCTTGGTTCGGACAGAAGATCACTAAAACAATCTATCCGAGAAACTAACAACGAAAGTTCTAAAGGTATGCTAAAGCAGAACTTTCTGAAGGAGGAAATTCTGGTAAAGCATAAAATTAAGGGCGACCCATTAAAATAAAATCTTCACATAAGGAGCGTTGGAGGGTTATCCGCCGAGAAACGATAGCCGGCTGTCTACCGGAAATAGATGAAGTTTGGGAAATTTTACCTCGACAACCACTTCCCCGATCGACTTGATATTTACATATGCTTTAGTTTAAAGTGTGCACTATATACTCTGCTTCTGCCTATCGGGAAAAATAAGGAAACAACGACTCTTGTAGATACGGTCGAATAAAGATATAGATTACACAGTAGACACACTAAACTAAGCACATCCAAATTTTAAGTTGATAGGTTTCACGAGCTAAAAAATCTCAAAATGACGGACACAAACAATCGAGTATCCGTTTTTTTCCGGATAGGCAAAAGTAAATATCCCATTCTTACATTTTGTGGACCTTTGAACAGATTGTGAGTTTGCGGAAACACCGGACGAAATATCGAGTAAACCTCACCCCGGAGTGGGAAAATCCCTGAGACCAGGAACTATACAACTCCTTATGATTTCCTGAGGAAGGCAACGGTAAACCACAAAAGTATCTTTTCCTTGAAATTCTATGGATTCTTATAGGGGTTCGCAATGTTAAGAACAATACAATCCATAGAACACGGACATTCGGACACGAAGCTCGCCCTTCGATGTGAGCCATACAAATAACAACAACATAACATTTGAAAATAAATTGAATTTTTTTAATCTCAAAGA